>VDFB02335139.1:0-85691 GCA_007258455.2 Sequoia sempervirens | reverse complement strand
CTCATGACAGATGAATGACTCTCGGAACAAGAAAAAGAGTGCTTAGAATGAATGACTCTCAGAATGAGGGGATGAAGACTCGGAATGGACGTTCAGATGTTCATTTAGGATGCTGAATGGTCGTATTGATGTTCAAAACAGAGAGACAAGGGATGCCAAGTGATAATATAGGCTGGCCAAAGGTCAGGTCCACCACAACATAAGGTTAGGTCCGCCACAACATAAAGTCAAGTCTGCCACAACATGTGGTCAGGTCCACCACAGCATGTGGTCAGGTTTGCCACATCATAAGGTCAGGTCCACCACAGCATAAGGTCAGGTCCACCACAGCCTAAGGTCAGGTCCGCCACAGCATGTGGTCAGGTCCGTCAAAGGATAAGTTTTAAGCTTGATGTTTTTGGTGGACAAGTAAGGCAAAGGACCCAAAATATAGCAAACATGAAAAGGATTTGGCCAAACTGATAATGACTGGTTTTGCATGAGAAAGACAATTCAAACAGCACAACCCTAAGATTAGTAGAAACGAGTATGGCCAACAAAGTTTTCTACTCTAGGATGAACATGGTTGCTAAGGAGTCCTCGATATACACCCGGTACGTGAGGCCCAAACCGTGAACACCAACCCATTACAAGCGTGAGTCAGGAACTTTAGCAAGATACTAAAGGCTCGGACCAACTCTTCACGTCATCCCGACGCTTCGCTAATTACAACATGGTTGGATTGAGGTACAACTTTCGCTCTCCCCCCTTTATATACCCCGCCGGTACGCATGGTTGGAATCATCCCTTGGGGTGATGAAATCCCCAAGCAGGTCCCACTAAGAAAATGAAAATGGGGTGACTCAAAGGAATTGGAAAGCTACAATTTCTCGTCACCCAAGATCACCAAATGGCACAAGGGGATTGGATACGTCAAATAGCCTTCCACAAGCACGCCAAACAAGGTTTGTTGACCCCTCTAATTAAACTATGTGCCTAATTTACCAAAGGACAATTGGTAAAAACTTGAAATTTCACCTTCGAGAGGTCAAGTCCGCCACCGGAGGGTCAGGTCCGCCACTGGAAGGCCAGGTCTGCCACCGGAGGGTCAGGTCCACCACCAAAGGGTCAGGTCCACCACTGGAGGGTCAGGTCCACCACTGGAAGGTCAGGTCTACCACTGGAGGGTTAGGTCCACCACTAGAAGGTCAGGTCTGCCACCGAAGGGTCAGGTCTGCCACCGGAGGGTCAGGTCCGCCACCAGAAGGTCAGGTCTGCCACTCTGTAACCTGAACCTGCAAAAATGCAAAAAATAGTAAACATGAAATAAAGAGACCCATTTGTGGGTCCCACCAGGCATGCTAGAAATGTGATAGGTCAAATATATGTGTTAGAAAATGAGCAAAAAACTAAAGAGTGCAAATAAACACCAAAACAACCTACACCTCAAGATTAGCCTAAGTTGGAATCAACACAAGATAAAAGCAACAAATAGAACTTTATACCTCATCTTGAATCGATCCTTTGGTTGGCCCTTCGATCTTTGATGTGTATGCTCCTTGGATGGCAAGATATGCAAAATAGATGATGATGTGAGGATGGATGGAAATGGATGAAAGCATAAAAATGGCTAAGTGTAGATTGAGAAATAAAATTGCACGAGTTTGGCTAGCAAAATGATCTCCCCCAAAATGAGAGAAAAGAGGGGGTATTTATAGGAATTTTGAGAATTCCTAGAAGAAATGGATGGCCAAGATTGAGCCACCAAATATCAAGATGTAGGGCTAAGGTGAGTTGAGAATTCACAAGCCCTCACATCTTGACATGTGGCATGGGGAGAGGCTTAAGAAAGATGAGGTGAAGATGAGGTGGAAGGATAGTACGTGACATGGAGGGGGGTACAAAGTACCTTGGGATTGGACAAGATCTCCTCATAAAGGAGGTTCTTGTCCCTATGTGGGTGAGAGGACATGTGAGGAATTAAAAATTCCTCAAATATCCTCATGGGGAGATGGGAAAGAATAAAGAATAAAGAGAGGACATGTGGGAAGAAGTGAAGGAATTAAAAATTCCTTTGAGTGTATCAGATTAAAAGTGAATTAAAAATTCACATGGGGCGGAGGCCTTTGCCTAAAAGGAGAAAGCCTTTAATAAGGTTGACTTAAGGACACATGCCATAAATGGGAAGGGGATTAGATTGGATTAACCATATGATTAAGGTTGTGCAAGTACTTAATTAGATGGACTAATGACTTATTAGAAGCAAGTGGGAGATTATGGAGGATGTGACCCTAATGATGATTAGGGGTGTGCATATGTTAACCATAGTTAATTAGAGGAAGATGAAGTTAAGATGGATTAGAGACCAACTTGCAAAAGTTGGAGGATGTGACAAGGAGAGAGAAAAGAGGAATTAAAAAAAATGATTTTTAATTCCAAAAGGGGAATATGACTAAATTAAATAAAATGGTGTATTTATTTAATTTAGAGGAGGAAGAGGGGTAAAGTATTTATTAAATTAAATACTTTATGAACCCTATGTAAGATGCAAGGTATTAATTAAACAAATGATTTAATTAATATTAACAGAAGGGATAAGCAACTAGATGAATAAGGAGACGTCTTTGATCATATGGAAGTGGTCAAATTAGATGTCTATAGTATCATTTATTGTGGGAATTTCCTCTACCCATTTGGTGAAGTAGTTAGTAGCCACCAATATCCATTTGTATCCATTGTTAGACTTTTGAATTATCTCCCCCACCCACTACTAGAATGGAGCCTCAATTAAGATGGTTCTGAGGGGGAGTGCACCTATGAAATTTATCTTGTTGGAAAACCTCTAGAAAGTGTAATGCCTCAAGCCACACATTCAAGACATTAGCTAATATTTTTTTTATTTTGGAAGAACTACACAAGAATGACCTCATCTTTCACAATACAAAATTAACATGTCACACTACATGCTAACACACACATATATTTCATATCAAGCACAATGACATAAGGACACTAACAACATGTAGAATCTCACCATTTCTCCAAGTAAGATGGAACACTTGTGAAAGACTTACCGATCATGCAACAAAGTCACCATGATGAACTTATGAGTAAGTGGGACTACAACACGATGGAGATCAAGTTATAACCCATAATTGTGTTATCTCACAAACATAACACAAGGCTACGATGAGGAAACCATTTACCTCATATTTATCTCCTATACTCAGTTGACGATATTCATGACACCTAGGGAAACCTAAGGAAGAGGTGGGTCATCTAAGAGATATCACATCTTGACTAGACAAGATGATCATAATTTCCTTGGAAACATGACACCCTTACCAATGTAAAGGTGGGAAATCTCTCACTAAGGACACCCAAACACAAGGGACCATCCTCCACACGAGGTTACACCACTAGGAAATACAAGCCTTCCAACAATCTAAAGGATAACATGTTATTTTTGTGCTATGACACTCTTCTCAATATAAAATACAATATAACTCTAATACTACAATACTTAATGATGAAGTGACAACATGTGAAGACTCTCTAGGCTAAGGGAAACAAATTTCATATACTAAGTTTTATGAGAAAATTGTTGAAAATTCATGTTGTCCATTGAAACAAGGACTATAACACTTTAGGGGACAACATGCCAAAATGACACTAGCACGCTAGGAGAATACTAGAAATCTAAGAAGAAATTAGTACACCAATACTTAGGCGTCCTAAAAATAGGTTGGAGTCTTGGAAATGTGTTGGCATCTAGAAATTGCATTGAAGTCCAAAAATTATGTTGTCATCCTATTTTACACTATATTCCTAAAAAAGTATTATCGTCCTAGCTAGAGACTAAAAAAATAATCATTTTTAGGTTTGACACCCTTGAACAATGCCTATGACTCACAAAAATAAGATTACAATACATGAACTCTGATATTATACAAACAATCAAAAAACCATGGGGATAATCACACTCGACCTCAAACAAAAAAGGAAATTAAGGAAACACTTCTCATGGACTAAGAGGCCTACAAGGTACTCCAAAAAAAGTACAAGGACATGATAAATGAATGGTAATGTTCTCAACATGCCCCAATCACCCTCCAACAATTAGGGGAACCAAAACAACATCTCATCATGGTAGTGCTCATACCCAAACCAAGACTAGGAAAAATAAATAAAACATACATTTCAATTATATCACAATTGAGAATTTTCTACCGCATTGCATTAATTTTAATCCCAAATCTAAAGGTGGTATGAGTTCATTTTAACTAGCATAGAAAATGATAAAAAGTATATATAATTATATGCATGTTTGACACCAATGTCAAAATACAATAAAATTAATAATCACAATGTTACCACTTATACAAGCGATTTATAAGTCATCCAATAAGGAGGTTCCATAATAAATATTATAATTACATAAGAGGAATAACATGTCCTAAATTATACATTTTACAATATATTGCAATAATAAGAAAATTGAAGGTAAGGAGTAGAGATCTCTAATTGGCACAACATCTAAAGCTCGTCCAAGATCTTGCAAGTCCCTAGTGGTGGTTCCAAGAAACCCAACCACATGGCACAAGAAGGTCCACCCCACTATTCTAGGATCTAATTACTTGGGCACAAGAACACACACTCTTGCAAAACAAGGGAGTATGCATCAAAGACACACCAATCAATATTAACTTGACCATCATATCATCCACATGGTAGCAAGTAAGATAAACTATCACAAAATATGTGCCAACAACCATGATCAACCAACCATAACACAACATGCTCAAGGGTAAAACATCACTAGTAATAAGCATAAAGTGGTGCAATATTGTATGCAATTATTTGAGTTTTTTATGCTTTTTAAAATGCAAAACTGGATTCTTATATTAAAAATGCAAGATAATGCAATGCTAAACCCAAATCTAGGATGAATTATTTTAAATTTCAAAAGGTTTGTGATGTTAAAATGTCAATTTCACCAAAAAAATTTAATGAAAAGGGATCCTAGGTCTAATAGATAGAACACTAGGATCAAGCCTTTCTCAATAGAACATTAGGATGCAAATTGAAACAAGGTGATTAGATTGACTTTCAACCATGAAGGTTAGTCAATCATACATGGATTTGATCCTTTAGATCCTTGAAAGTTGATTGGAAATGAATTTCCATAATTAACCTAATTAAACTATGTGCCCTAGATTGAAAATGCAAGATTTTGACAACAGACAAATTGTAACTGTTGTGTGATCTCACAACATGCCCCAAGACTGAAAAGACTTGGGGACCCAAGAAAAAAAATATAACTCTTATGGAAAGAGCTAAAAAATTGGAAGATCACCGGAAGTGAAGAGAAAAGAAGAGAAGTCTTTGATAAAAGAAAGTACTTTGTATTGTAAGTGTTTCATACACTGAGTACCGGGTACCGGAAACACAGAAAAGGCGAAAGGTAATCTGAAGTTAAAGTGAAAGGCTTTGGTCCTGTAAGAGTAAGTCTAGTAAGAGGGAGTTTGGTATAATGGAGTTTCGGTATAACTGAGGTCCGAGAAAGTAAGCGGGTAAAGCTGAATACTAGATACTGGGTACCGTGTTGCAATGTGAAATGAAATGTTAAAATTTTAAATTTGTCTAATGATCCCGGTGATCCTGTATATGTACAAGGATTTATAATATGCTTTTTGAAAGACATGTTAATTATGGAATTTTTGTACTAACATTTGAATAATGGTTTTATTTACATGAGATGTTATTATGTTTTTTTTAAAAAGGGATTTAATATTTGGAATTTGTGATTGCAGGAGATATCGATTGTGATGCAAAGCTCGGGTATGGACGGTCAGGAAAATTGTATTTGTGAACAAACCTAATGTTATTACTAGGTTCGATGATGCCCTTAAGGAGCTCATGCTAGAACAAAGTTTGTTGCAAAGATGTGCCAGTTACTAGAATATCGGGATGTTGGAGTTCAAGCATGTAGTAATAAAGTGTATCTATTATGGGAGTAATTTATTCTTGGAATGTTCAAATTGAGGAACCTAAGATATAGGAGTTCGACTTCCACCTAATCACTTTGTTATAATGGGAAGCTCCTATATACCTTTGTTTGGATAGATTTGTTCGATGTCAAAAGGAATCCTGACAAAGATAAAAAAGTAGAACCCAAAGAACTTCAACGAGTAATTGGATTTGACTTCCATTGACTTCAATTGCAATTCTTCTATTGGTCACAATATTCCACGTGCCTTGATGAGATTAGTCCCTTAGATTTCCTCTCATGTAGTTGTCTTATCCTATCTAAGCCTTGTGTTCTATAAAAGGCCAGAGGATGCTTCATTTTTATTTTAAGTTTGGAATTTGTGGATGTCAGAGGAGCATAATTTTTTTTTTAAGTTTTGTTCTTTTTTCCTATTTTCTGAACCATTCCAGCGTAAAAATTTGTATGCACATAGACATTGATTGATATCAGAGGTTTATGGATAGCTATCTATCTCAGTACCTTTTGTAGTTGGTTTTGTAAGTTTGACCGAACAAGACTATATGCTACACTGTTTTAAGGGTGCATACAGAACCTACTCGGTGTCCATAAACAAAACCCTCTCTTTAAAAGCTTGAACAGTTTTATACGTAGCTGTGAAATAATCTAGTGAAATATAAAGTGGTTTGCTCTATTTTGATTAATTCTTTGGAGCATCCACGGAGAATAACCGGGATAAACTTTTATTTTTCAGTATTTTTTATACTTGGTTTTAGAATAGATGTTTAATATTTTGAAAATGTTCCAAAAAATATAAATGAATGGAAAGAATTTTGTTGAAAATCTTTTATTTTCCATTAAGTTGTTGAATGCTTAATGCTAAATCTACTTAAGTGATAGCAATGAATTTGTGATGTTTCATGAAATATTATGTCAAAATCTTTTAGTTTCATGAGGTTCAAGTTTATTGATTCAATTTGAAATGTTATCTAAAATGTTCAAAGAACAATCATTGTCCCCCCTGAGATTAACAACAAATATCACATCATTACCCGAGAGTGACCCTAGTGCAACCATGACCTGGTTATCAGAGACTTGGGATTGAACGAAAGCCAATCTTTGTTCTGTGAATGCATAATTTCCCCTTAGGTTGTCTTTGCTCCATATCTTTTAAGAAAGATAGGCTCTTCACGGTCTTTCCTGTGGAGATTTTATTCTATCTGTTTACTACGAGTAAAACCATCGTCAACAATAACAACAAATTCTAACAACAGATCTGAGTAAGGTAGAGTTTTGTGCACCCGTCCTACAAGTTTGAGCCTGAAAATGGAGGACATAGGTGCCTAGGGTACCACTGTCCCTATAGGTGTTGTAGACGTCCAATTTTGATCACTTCCACATGATCAAATGCGTCTCCCTATTCATCTGGTTGCTCATCCCCTTTGTCAATATTAATTAAACTAGGTGTTTAATTGATACCCTGCATCTTGCACAAAGGTCCTAAAGTATTCAATTTAATACTTTGCCCCTCTTCCTCCTCTAAATTAAATAAATATGCCCTTTTATTTAATTTAGTCATATTCCCCTTTTTAAATTAAAATTCATTTTTAATTCATCTTTTCTCTCTCATGGTCACATCCTCCAACTTTTGCAAGTTGGTCCTTAATCCATTTTAATTACTTCATCTTCTTCTAATTAACCAGGGTTAGCATGTGCACACCCTTAATCATCATTAAGGTCACATCCTCCATAATTTCCCACTTGCCTCTAATCAGTCATTAGTCCATCTAACTGAGTACTTGCACAACCTTAATCATTTGATTAGCCTAACCTAATCCTCATCCTATTTATGGCACATGTCCTTGAGTCAACCTTATTAAAGGCTTTCTCCTTTTGGACAAGGC
The DNA here is from genome assembly GCA_007258455.2 of Sequoia sempervirens. Lineage (NCBI taxonomy): Eukaryota > Viridiplantae > Streptophyta > Pinopsida > Cupressales > Cupressaceae > Sequoia > Sequoia sempervirens. Next base: position 77,819 of record VDFB02335139.1, on the reverse strand, counting down.
ATCCCCCTTCCCCATGTGAATTTTTAATTCACCTTTTAATCCCCCAAGGCACTCTAAAAAAGAATTTTTAATTCCTTCACTTCTCCCCAAATGTCCTCTATTCATTCTTTATTCTTTCTCTCATCCCTATGAGAATATTTAAGGAATTTTTAATTCCTCACATGTCCTCTCACCCACATGGGGACAAGGACCTCCTTTATGAGGAGATCTTGTCCAATCCCAAGGTACTTTGTACCCCTCTCCATGTCATGTCCTTTCTCCTTCCACCTCATGTCCACTTCACCTTTTAGGGCTATCTCACATGCCACATGTCAAGATGTGAGGGCTTGTGAGTTCTCAACTCACCTTAGCCCTACATCTTGATATTTGGTGGATCAATCTCAACCGTCCATTTCCCCTAGGATTTCCCAAAAATCCTATAAATACCCCCTCTTTTCTCTCATTTTTGGGAGATCATTTGTGCTAGCCAAACTCTTGCAGTTTTGTTTCTCAACCAACACTTAGCCATTTTCTTGTGCTCATCCACTTGCACTCATCCTCACAACTTCACTTAGCTTGCATCTACTTGCCATCCAAGGAGCATACACATCAAAGATCGAAGGGCCAACCAAAGGATCGACTCAACGCAAGGTATAAAGTTCCATTTTGTGGCTTTGTCTTGTTTTGTTTCCAACTTAGGCTAATCTTGAAGTGTAGGTTGTTTTAAGTTGTTTATTTGCACTCTTTTGGCTTGTTGCTTGCTTTCTAACACCTCTATTTTGACCTATCATAGGTGTAATTTAGATCTATTTTTGCAATCCCTTGGTGTAAGATCTGAGCTTCCATTTCTTGCTTGGCGCACTATTAGATCACTATCAAATAATTATGTTTTTCGTGAGTTGTCAAGGTGTAGGGTTTTAATTGCAACAAAAAATAATGGATCTTCAATCTTCTTCATACCTAAAACTTACACATTCAAACATAGAAGAAAGGTTGTGTCATTTAGGGGCTTTCCTTGGTCAAACCCCGTGTTAGTGTTTCCACTTCTATGATGGCAATGCCTATGATAAATGGATAAATGATACTCATCCACCCTTTAATAGCTTCCTTGAAGGACTAAAGTCATACACATCTCCTCAAGGTCTTAATCTTGCTTGCTTGATTTTCTTGAATGACTTGAATTAATTGGACCTACAAGGATTAGTCTTCACAAACAATATGAAAACATAAACATGAACACACACTCACATAATTTTTTACATAATGTTTAGATTTTAAATTTCTATAATAAATCCTCTAATGGCTACTCTTGACTTGCTTGATATTGCTTTTGATAATTACTTGATCATAAATTCTCTAACTTGCTAGATATTTCTTGTTAGGTTTGAAATGATGCAATAATTAGGTATTTATATGCTATTATTCTAAGTTCTCAAAAAATAAATTTCAACAACCGACTTTAGATATTTGAAATTCAAATAATAAAATGTTGCCTTTGACATATTCAAATTTAGAGCCAAAATAGAGGGACATAGGCACCTAGGGTGCCACTATCCCAGCCCTATTTTACAAGATACATAGTGTCAAGAGAAAAATATTAAATGAATGCCACCTCTAACCTATATAAATTTGGGGCCCAATTAAGAGGACAAGGCACCAAGGGTGCCCTTGTGCAAACCCACTTTTTCAAGATCTGAAAAACTAGGGGAAATATATTGAATAAATGCTTAGGTTTTCCATTTGCAATTTATTAGTAAATGTTAAAATGGGCCACAAAATGTGTAATTTAGGAAATTAGGTGTTCAATTAGGTCTAATCACTTAGGGTGGAGAAAAACATAGAGTGAAATTATCGAGGGTGATCATTTATAATGCTATAATAAATACATATAAAAGATAATAGTGCAATTTAGTTCACCTTATTTTATTGATGTAGATTGGGTAGGAGACTTGGATAGTCAAAGGTCCACTAGTGGCTATGTTTTTACTATGTTTGGGGGTGTAGTGAGATGGATGAGTAAGAGATAAACTACAATTTTTTTTCCAAAAAAAAAGCAGAGTATATGGTTGCTACACATGCCTCTAAGTAGGCAATATGGTTATAGAAACTTAGTATAGGTATTGGTTTTGATTGTAGGATTGTGAGGATCAAATGTGATAGTCAAAGTGTCATATTTTTGGCAAAAAATACCATGTATCATGTTTGTACTAAGAATGTTGATGTTCAATAATATCACTTTGTGCATGAAATGGTTGAGAATATTAAGGTATTGATTGAGAAAATTGACACTTTAGATAATATTTTAGATTCTCTTACAAAGCTAGTGACCACATATAAGTTCTCTTTGTGTAAGAAGGACATGGGCCTTGATCACTATACTTGATTTTTTAAAGTATCTCATGGATAAAATTTCAATATATAATGTTGAGTGGGAGAACCTGGTATAGGTGACATTGACCTTGCTTTCCTAAGTCATTTTCATGTGTTTCCATGTTCCTCGTCTAGAAAGTGTTCCAGGGGACATGAGAGTTAAAAAAATTAGTATTTATTTCATATGAAAAATTGGAATTGCATATATAGAGGTGGACATATGTTCGATGGTGGTTACATAGAATCTTGGAGAAATATTCCATTTTTGCATCCACTTTTGGAGTGAGGTACATGCGGAATTTCATGTCTATGGATGTTGACATATGTCATTTGCATGTCTTCTAAAGTCGGGCACCCAAGCATGCATGCTATTGCATATTCTACTTTGTAGCCCTCAAAGGCATTGGAGAGTAACGAAGCACTCAATTTTGACCATTTTTGATTCGCTATGGGTTGGGAACCCATGTGAAGACAATGTGAACATTAATTTATTTTTACTATGTTTATGGGCTAGTTGCTATGGGAGGCATGGGGTTTTTCCAAGTATTTTCTACATCTTGTTTCGGGATACCACAATGGTTTTCCCTCTAACAAATATCTATAAATTGGAGCCTTGAGATAATAGTTTCATGAGTTGTTTTATAGGTTGTTGAAGTAATTAAGTGCTGCCAAAATTTAGAGAGAAATGTTGTGTTGATGTAAACTACTTTGAAGAATTAATGCAATCATTGGAAGGGTTTCTCCACATATATATTGTGTCACTTGTGTTTCTCAACTTGTGGTATTCTTATTCTTATTTTAATTTTAATTTTAATTTTGAATGTGAAATCTCTATAATTATCATGTTAGACTAATCTTGAACCCATTTTCATATTTGCAAACACATATAAAAGTTAATATTGTAGTTTAGTTTGAACAACATTTTTTCAACATTTCCCTAATTCCAAGTCCTCCCTGTGCCTTTCCCCCAAACTCCCTTTGAACTCCAAACCTTCACATGGATGTGAAACCTTTGTATAATTCCCTAGTCCTCACTCCATTTTTAATCTCAACCTCAATCTATCTCATGTCCCCCCAAAGCTCAAAGCTCTAGAGGAACCCCAAACTTTGGTACTAATTCCTTAGTGCTAAGTCTTCCTTGATCCCATTCAACATGTCCATTGTTTCCTTGTTCCAATTCCAATCCATCCTTAGAGCCAAATATCCATTTCCTATTGGAACCCAAACTCCTAGAAGGACTTTCACCCTCATATTTGGTCCCGTGTATCCCTAGTCACAATTTCCTCACGAGACTCCATGTAACATGCCCAATGTTCCACTCAAAAAATTTCTTAAGTTTTCACCCACAAGTAAATTAACCATGATGCCAACACATAGCAATAAAAAATTTCTTTTCCATAATGTAAATAACATGCACATTTGAAATAAACACTATTCCAAACTTTCGTTACATTTCATTATAATTTCACAAATCTTTCCAAAGTATTGATTTCATATTGAGTAAACTCAAGTTTAACATACATGTTTACATTCTTCCATAAAAGGGGTACATAGTACATACATAGCTCTTGTGAGCTTCCAACATTAGATATACATATGGTCCAGGTAATCCCCCTTCAAATCTTGGCCACCAACTAATGAGGAGAAGCATCACTCAATTGATTTTCCACCAACCATGGACTTATTGCCGATGGCCCTACCCTTCAATGAAGAGATTGGTTTGGTAACCCCATAATACTACCCTTTCCTAAGCTTAGTTTTGTGTCCTACAAACTAGAACTTTACCATACAGTGGATACAACCTACGTGTATGATAATCCTAGACTTAAATGCATAACTAGATCATAGTGAATTAACAATATAAATAGTGGTAACTTACACTACTTTGGCCAAAGAATTCAACACTCAGTTACTTCGAGTGAGAGTCATCCTATTCACACACCTTCCTATCTCGATTTGTAATGACCACACATATTCTATGCATATGGTATCCCCTTCACTGCATTATCCTAACCCCCAGAATAACCTATTTCATCTTACTAAAACATTACACTATGGTAATTCCAACTAAATCATAAATCAAACTTTCACAAACTTCCTTATAAACCAAACTATAGTTGTATAAGCTTGACTTAATGTAGTCTATAGTAAAATACTCAAGCACACATTCCTACATACATAATATGCTAATATAATCCCCATATATGGGCTTAGCAAACATCTCAACTTCTTATGTACATTTTAAGACGTAAAGAAACATAGTAAACATCTATATTCCTCTTTCCAAACAATTCAAGCAACACTCATAAAATCAAGCAATCTTTCCAACTTAAAATAGAAAATAAAGTAGAGAACTAGCATGCCTATAATCAGATAGCTCCAATTGATATAATAGGTTTCCTAGCACAACCTCCACCAAACAGATTGCAATGCCTTCTCTTGACCAATTCCCACAAAGAAATCTCTCTCTATCCTCACTAAATTCACTCTAAAAACCTCACAACTCACAACTCAGTACTGCAATAGAGTAACTCTCAGAAAATTAGATAATAAGAATGCAAAAATGAGTCCCCAAAGAAGAATAATGCTCTCTTATTTATGTGAAAACCTGAGCACTCTAAGACTACAAACAAGCTCTTTGTTTTGTCACTTCTCACACTAAAAATTTCAGCTCAGCTATGAAGACTCAAGGTGGTAAAATAAAATTGATGATCATATGCTCATACTCAGCCAGCCACTGCAATTTCATGAGAGTAGAGTGTTTAAATTAGAAATGCAAGGATAATGTTTCTACAGGTCAACCATTCCCAGCTAGCTTCTCACTTGACTAATTCTTAAAATCCACTTTCCTCATACACAGAAAATGCAATGTAAATCAAATTTCTAAAAGAGGTGATTATTTCGTACTTTGGCACCACATATTTCCCCATTCACCCTACTTTTTGGGTTGTTGTTTCAAAGACTGATTCAAAGTTCTCTTTATGTGTTGCTATTCATTCTTTCCTTTTCTAAGTTTGACTAAGTCTTTAGTGCTTTTAACATAATACAATTTTATTTTGGTTTCCATGCACCCTTTAAAATAGTATTGCCTTTGTTTATTTCTCAACACTCAATACATTTAACTTATGCGCCTTTAACATATGATGTGCCCTTCCATTTATCTCGATGCTTAATACTTAGTATTTAAGATGCACTTCATACTTTGTATTTGTTGTGTTACATATGATACATGCACAATAACTTGCAACGCTTATATGAATTCATTAACATATAACATATATATGCATATCATGTATATATGTATGTGTGTGTGTATGTGTGTGTATGTGTGTGTGTGTATATATATATCTACTCTTGCATTTGTATTAATCAATATTTGAATACACATATATGTATTCATATATTCTATATATTAACATATGCATATATTTACATACATACATACATACATATATATGTATATATATATATATATCATGCTTTGATAAAACATATTTATTCATAATTCCTATTGATTGACATATATACATGAAGTATATATGTGTGTGTGTGTGTCCCATTTTCCTTATTGGTATTCCCATGCATATGGGTAATCTATTCATGAGCATGTGTAGATATGTCTATCTACGTATACTCATGCATGTATTTTCTCGTGTATGAGTTTATCGTAGATACATGCATATATACATATATATACATTTTATGTATATATCTCATCAATTTAAATGTAAATACTTAAGGAAAAACTCAAACAAGACAAGAGATTCTTGAACACATACCTTGAATTCAAAATATTCACAAATAAGATCATAATGTCACCAAAACCATACTCAAGCAAGGCTAAGGTCAACTTACCATTTCTAGACTACTGAATCGACTTCACTAAACTAGAGGTGAGTGTGTGAAAGCTCAGTAAGACTTATTTAGGGTTACCATACCAAGTTCTCCTAAGCGACACTTCCCTTCTCTTTCAAAGGATTGAATATGTCCCTGCATTAAACTTAGTACATAGCAAACATAGTTAACTGAATCAATTACAACCTTTTGCATCATATGTTTCATAGACAAAAATTTCATTATAAAACATCAATTTGAATCAAACATCCATTTATTGTATTTTTGAAATACATAAAGCATAAACACATACATTTAAATCATTTTCACTCAACTAGGTAAAAGTAAATAAGTAATAGCACAATGGGGTGTAACACTCCACCTCTGACACTCCTCTTTTACCAATCCATGGTGTCAACCTCCTCTTGACCATCAACACCTGATTTTAACCTTTTTAAATTTTCCTCTCCTTGAACCTCAAACCTACGAGAGAACCTTGCACCTCTGTGTTTGGATCCAATTCCCTATTTCCTCCCAACTCCCACTAGTTCACTCAATTTATTCTACTTTATTTGTAGACTTCCCTTGCAATTCAAGACCTAGTTCCAAGATCCCTCCCATCAATTCATATTTTCACTCTCCTAAACCCTTGCATCACTATTTTACTTACCTCCATGACTCACTCATCACTCCATTCATGTTAGATTTGACCTTGTAACTACATGTTTTCCCTTTCTTGTCCAATATATACATTTGTTTGACCTAATGGTATAATTCCATGTAAATATTTGATTAAATATTTCAAAGGCAACCATATTTCGATACATGTGGTCACTAGGATTCTTACCACCCAAATTGATCCACAATAGATCTCTACCATCCATTTTGAAAGTTCCATGGACTTTGACACTTCCCACATGCAACATCCATGATTTGGATGATTCTTACATGACACGTCCATGGATTCTACACCCTCCCCAAAGTCCCCATATATAGTTGGACTACTAAAATGAAAAAAATATAAATATCGGCTCTTCATTCAATTAAAAGGTTGGTTGTTGACCCAATTTTCTTGTTTTAGAAGGTTTGTAATATATTATAGGGTGTCATGCACTATTTGTCTAGATTATTAATGAAGGATACATCTCGTAAAGAGTAGGAAGGGTTTGTAACACACATATGGTATATCTCCATGGTAGTTTGTAATGATTTAGGGGAATGTATAATTGAGACTATGTAATTTCTCTCACCATATTTTTTGGTACAATTGTAATAGGGGTTAAATAAAGAGTGACAACTTATGATACATTACAAATTATTTGTAATGGTTTTACCTCTATTTTTTAGGATTAAGGTGTCATCTACCTTGTAAATCCTATGCCATATTGCATGGTTACAACATTCTTGGAAAGTGTCCCTAGGTACTCAAGGCATATTGGGAAAATATTTTGTAATATTTATTTTCACCATTGTTTGTATTACATTCACAAGGGGTGATGGGTTCCACTGGTAGTGGTAAAGGTGACTTGTGGACATAAATATTTAATATTGTTTTCCCTAGATGTGGATGCCTAGAATGATATGATAAAAGATAAGGAAAAAGACAAATGAGTGATTGTTGGTATTCTCCAAGTGGGTGCTTGGAAAGTGGCAATTAGAGTATCTTGGTATTCCGTCACTTACTACATTTAATGTAATGTTTAATTTTCTAGTGTGGGTGCCTGAGTTAGAGGGAAAGTATTGGAGCCAAAATTGATGTCCTATAAAATCAGCTTCTTGGATGTAAAAATTATTAGGACTAATTGAATGTAGTGTTGTTTTGCAAGAAAAAGGACAAGTTGAGGAATAAAGAGGTTGTTTGCAAGTGCACATACATTGCCATGTTGGAAAAGGAAAGAATGGAAGTGAATGTATTGAAATCTCATTTATTTGAAGATAATGCATACTTGACCTCTCTTCTTGGTGGAGATTTTTCCCACAAGGATTTCTCCACGTAAATATTGTGTTATGTGATGCTCTTATATTATTGATTTGTGTCTCTTTTATTCTATCTTATGGTGATGTTATTATTTATTTATTTATTATTGTTATAAGTTCACATAATGTGGTGTTATTAAGCATGATATGTTGGCTATTTTTAGCATCATAAAAAAGATGGACCTAATCATGGTAATTCCATATTAAGGCAGCTTAATTTTAGATCTTCATATAAGTTTCAAATTTCTATGTTGTAGTAGTCCAATCCTTGTATCTCATCCATTGAAGTCATGTTTGGATAGAGATTGAATTTCCTAATAATTGATATTAGAACCTTTATATGTCTCATCACTTTTGCATATGGGTTATTGTAGTTTTGAGATGGATTATTAACTAGCAATTGCACCTTGGTGTGCAATGGGTACGTCGAAGAGTTGTGGAAGGTCAATTAGGGAACTTAATTTTGATCTATTTTTTTGTAATTCATGGTGTACATGAGGTCAATTAGTAGAGAGAGATATGAGGGTGGATAGAGGGAGAGAGATGGAGAGATAATGAGATAGAGATATATGGAGATATGGAAGAAGAAATATGGAGAGATGGATATAGAAAGGCAAAGAGATATAGATATAGAGGTCTAGGAAAAGGGAGAGGGAGAGGGAGAGAGAGATGGATGGATAGAGAGGATGCATGCTTAGAGATAAAGGAGGAGAGAGGAAGATAAAGGTGGAGATGAACATAGAGTGAGAGAGGAAGAGGGAGACAAATAGATAGAGAGGTACATGGAGGTAGATGGAGAGATAAAGATAGAGAGATATAATGAGATAGAGAGTGAGAGGTAGAGATAGAGAGATATAGAGGAAGAGGGAGAGATGTAGAGATATAGATAGTGAGATATAGTGGTAGAGAGATAGAGATAGAGATGGCGAGATATAGTGATAGAGAGGGAGAGATAAAGAGATAGAGATAGGGGGAACAAGGAGTATGAGAGAGTGAGAGATACAAACATAGAGATAGGGAGGGAGAATCAGGGAGTGTGTGAGAGAGATATATATGGAGATAGATATAAAGAGGGAGATATATATAAATAGATAGAGAGGAAGGGAGAGAGGGGGATATAAATAGATAGAGGATAGAGAAGTAGAGAGATATAGAAAGAGGGAGTGATAGAGAGAGAGATGGATATAAAGAGAAAGAGATAAAGAGATAGATATAGTGAGAAAGATATAGGGGAAGAGAGAGATGCAATAAATATTTTTATCTATATCTATATCTATATATAACTCTTCCTCTTAATTCCTCAATATCTATATCTATATCTCTATATATTTATTTTAAAACCAATCATTTGTCCAAACAGAAAAAAAAAAGTTATTCAATATTTTTTCTTTCACTTATATAAATTAAAATTCTCTTTAAAATTGATTTTAATGTATTATTGCGTAAAAAATTTAAATGGAAATAAATGTATTTAATTATTTTTTAATCAAAGATCAAATTTCAAAATCAATCATTATCGAAACAAACAAAAAAAATTTAATGTATCACTTTCTTGCAAGCACATAAAGTGATATGTTTGAGCAAGTGGATCTTTTACTCTTCTATTTTCCTCTAGTTGTTCTTACACTTGAATAAATTAAAGTGCACTTGTAAAAAAATTGAATCCCCTAAAAATCTATGCAAATAAGTAGCTCTCTCTAAAGGAAATGGGGCCTTCATAACAAACAAAATAATGTAGTAGTTTGTATCACAAATATATATTTTAAAACAAGACGTTTAAATTTGCAAGATTTCTAGATTAACTATGTCCAAAATTAGAGCCACATTGTGTTATTATAAGAAATATTTTCTAGACAAGTATTTGGAATTCTAGGAGACAAATCAGTAAGTACATAGGTGTGCATCTAAGTTTTAATTGAGCAAGGATATGGTTGGGAGAATGAGATAGTAAATATTTCATAGGCTATCTTTGGCCTTATGGACATTAAAAATATTCTACTCTATCAACCAACAAAATATTGAAAATCAAGAGTCTAGAATATCAATGGGTACATCAAAGAGGTGTGAAGGTCAATTAAGAAATAAATTGGTCTATTTTTTGCAAAAAATTTGTAGTACGTGAGGTCAATCAGGAGGCTAGTTAGGAGTACATGATGTTGTTTGTGCAACAAAGGTCTCAATGGAGAAGTGATAGCTTCAAATCAACTATGCATCCTTTTTTAGGGATCCAAGCACAACCAAAACCAAACCTCTGAATGAGGAAGATAATTAGGCTTCACTACCAATGACCTCATGTTATGTTTGCAGTAGAGAGAGAGGGTGAGATAGGAACAAAAAGAGGGAGAGATAGAGGGGGAAGAGCTAGAGAGAGAGAGAGGGGGGCAAGGAGATAGAGGAAAAAATAGAGTGAGACTTAAATAACAAAGAGAGTGGACTTGAGAAAGAGAGGGATATACAAAGAGGTAAGAGGAAGATAGAGAGACCAAGAGGTAGAGGGAGAGAGAGATAAGATAGATTAATAGTTTAAAATCCCCTTCCATTATGTTGTGATAGATGTCATACCCTATTATAGAGCTCCTATACCAACATTTGCAACTACAACATTTGATATGTCATTCACGGTTGTACTAATTGAGAAGGTGGAATTTCTATAGGAGAGAAAGCCAAGGAAGGAGACCACTTGGAAATTTCATCAGACATGTCAGTTTTCATTGAATATGTACTAAGTTATAACATGTTTATTTGTTTGAATCCATTGTGATTGATGTAGTATATATTTGTTCTCACTTCTCTTGTTTACACTTTTGGGAGTCTTAAATTATATTATGCCATTGTTTTCCTTATACCCATTCTTTACCATGCAGTGCTAGAGAAGGGATGCAAGACAATGAGAGCATTCTCATCCATTAATAAAAATATTACATAAAAGAGACATCAGATTTGTTGAACCGTAGCTAGAAAGCGCAATGAAGAGATCAAGCTCAAATATTGTGTGAATGAAGCCTTTCACTTCCACACATGCCCGAAAGGCTATATCATTTATGATTAAGGAAATAGGCATAAAATTTCCTACTAGGGATGTGGAAATTATCACCATTTTGGTTGTGAAAGTTGACAAAAAATTCCTCTAGATGGCCTTGTGATATCTCGTACAAGTTTTGTACATGAGAGCAGTGGGTAATGATTCAAAGGTTTTGTTTCATTTGTGTTTGGATCCTTGTAAATGGATACATATTCATGTTTTGGGGTGGCACTTCTCCATTGAGAACTTTATTGCACAACTGTACCCAAAAAAAGAGACCATTTTTTCAAAATGACCTTCCACATCTCTTTGGCATACCAATTGTACATGAAGGTGTGATTGCTAGTATAATATTAATGTACAAAGAAAATTGTTAATATAGAAAACTATGGGGTGAAAATAATTAAATTTATGTGTTAACATCCTTTCTTTCTTATATTATTAAGATAAGTAAGTTGTGTACTTTGTTCTTAAGATCATATTTGTACACATGCTCTAGAAGTTCACATGTACAAGTTTATATGGATATCATTTCAAGCCCTAAAGTAAAGATAAGTACATTATAACTTCAATGTGTAAACATAGACTTAAAGACCTGTGCCCATATGTATATAAATGAAATGAATATTCTTTTGATGCCTTGTGAGGCTTTCCTTTTGTGGGTGCAAAAAAACTTCATTACCATCCTTCTATTGGTGCAACACACATAAGAGATCTTATTGTTTCTTGCATTAGGTGTTTTTATCACAAAATGTTTTAGACTTTCTGCTAAATGTTCTGAATCTGCTCAATAATATTGTTGCTTTCTCAACTTCTTTCTCCATAAAGGAAGATTTTGTTGCTAAAGGCACAATATAAGCTATGCTAAACCATAGTAAACAAATTTGGAAAAAGTTTCATCCTTAAGAAATATGCCAAGTTTAGTTGTATTTGTGCTGAAAGGAAAAAAGGTTTCAAATGCAGATCCAAAGAAGATGCACCATAATTTTTTTCACAACTTTCATTTGACCATCAATCTTTATGAAGACATCTTATGTCCAATTGAGGGACTACTTCCATCAACTATATTTGATTCAAACCATCATATTATACTAGGTGGCAAGATATGTGATCTTTGTATCCTTTAGGAAGTGGATCTTGAGGAACTATATACTCTCAGGTACCCTTTATGTTATGAGATTTAGGGGAGATATCACTGTTTGGACATGAGCTCATGAGGTTTCCCGACCAACTTCTTATTTATTTTGACAAAGGATGGTACACTTTGTTATCTATAAGAGGTTGCCACTTTTAGTAATTGAGCCTTACAAGGTACTCGTAGGTTTACTAGATTGATTACCTCCTCCTTTAGCCCATTATAGACATTGGAGGTGTTAGAAATGTTTTGGATTTTGAAATTTCATAAAAATATGGAGATAGCTCAACAAGAAGACACACCTACCTTCCCTTCCCTATTCATGCATTTAAACTAAACAATTTTCCCCAACCTCTAACTATAAATAACAATGGATTTAAACTTTAATGAATATATCAAAGAGAAGCATCTTTTAGACTATATTCTAGTATTACAACTCCAAAATAAATGCAGGCATAATCCTTGCAAAGGTGGTTTAGATTGAGGGATGGATGTGCAACTTGTGTTGGAGTATCGACAAACATTGAGAGGGGGGGTGAATTAGTGTCTGATGGACAAATCTAAAATTTAAACCTTTTAAACTTTGACAAAGACTTTTAGTTCAAATAACCTTTTGATTGATAACAAAGCAAATAATCACTTTGAGAGCATTCATGAAAAAGGGGAAAACAAAGATATGGCAACATTAACTCAGTCCATTAGACAACTTGTTCTAATATGACTTGTGTGAGATATCTTGCACTTGCAATCAATCAAAGAGTGATGAAAAAAATGAGTGCAACTCACAAGACTGTGTAAATGAAGACCAACATCATTGAATCGCTTTTAAGACCACCAAATTTCAATGCAACTTTATGAGACACTGCAACAACTATGCAACTGAATGACACATGATAAGCATTGAAACAATAGAGAATTTTAGTATATTGTGACAAATTGAAACATAACACTCTTGAACAATGGAAGAACATGTGATGTGATATATTAAACACTTTTCATCACAACATGCAAAACATGTTCGGTTAAATAGAGCTTTTTAAACCAATTTGCAACATATGACTATGAAAGTACTTGAAACAACAAATCACATTAACATTGTAGAAATAATAACTGATAATAGACATTAATGCATCTGGTAATTTATGAAAATCAGATAGACATGAAAAACAATCACTCCAAGACTCATCACATATCACATTATATGTCCTAAGTGGAAAACCCTCTTGGGGAATAAAAACCACTCGAAAACTATTTCTCTTCATTCACTTAGAGCACCAACTCTACAAAGTTTAGGAGCACCAACTCCACAAAGTTCAGGAGCACCAACTCCACAAAGTTCAAGAGCACCAACTCCACAAAATTCAAGAGCACCAACTCCACAAAATTCAGAAGCACCAACTTCATAAGATACAGGAGCACCAACTCCTTTACAACGCAACACAATTATAGTATTCTATCAGAACCCTAGAAGTGCAATATGCAGTCCTAGAATTTTAATAGAAGACTATAAAAAATTTCAATAAGCACATTGAAGAATGTTGTATGAGAATGAAAACATCTTCCTTTATACAGATATTTGAGATTTAGAAGGGTTCTCAATGTAATACAATTTCTTGTCACTATAAGAATTAAGCCCGATGTCTCACAAAATTTCTCTTCGCAGTAACACGAGAAATGCCAAAAACCCATCTTATAAAGATGCAAGATATCTTTTGTATACAGTTTATGTAACTATCAAAGCAACCTCGAGCTAGGGTTTCAATGGAAAACCCTAGATAATCCTTCTTAAACAAACCCTTTAACAAAATAACAACATTTTAGTTACAACCCGTAAGTCTTTTATTGCAAACCAACTCTTAAACCAAAAATTTACAGAGATTACAAAAAATGAAACTATTTTCGTTACTGCCCCAAAAATCTCTTTTTTTCTTTTCAAATCAAATCCTTTATCAAAGTTAACAAACTATTTCAGTTATAGCTTGAGACTTAAGAAACATTAACTGTCTTTACTCATTTGCTTCAAGAAACAATTTTCAACATAAATAATACCTATTTTCGATGAAAAACCAAACTGAAAGATAAGTCTCAAAACCTGATAACCGTCTAGCTAAGTGAGGCTAGCTTCTACTATTGTTGCCTTGTCTTTTTCTTCACAAATACAACTTTATCCAATTCAAAACCTTTCACGAACTCACCAAGCTCAAACAACGAGCTTATTTTACTATCTACAACACTCGACTAAGAATATTTTACTAGAAATCTACATTCACAAAATACCCATGGCGACAGCTAGGGTTCCAGAATTTTGCACATTGAAATACAAAAATGACTTTTCCCTAGTTTTTCCTTTCCTTCAAGTCTTTCAAAGAATTTATCAAAAGTAATAATGCTTTGAAGTCCAATGTCAAAGTATTCTACCACGAATGTCGACATACATTATTAATTCACAAAGATTGTCGATGCTAAATCATAATCAATCATACACCGTCGATGCCAAATCAACAAGCATATGTAACAACAGTTGAAATCAAACAAATTCATAATCCCTTACACTGCTAGGTCAAAAGAAACCAATATCACATGTTCCTTGACAATACTACCTGATACAATGATCATTAAGCCCGAATAATATTACCTTGTAAACTTTATTGCCAATGATAGTCAACAATAAACCAAGATTCATAAAATTCCAATGACCTTGATACTTAAAGCAATGCAAGTCAATAACAATGTTGCCTGATAACTTGCAAATGAAATGACCTTTGAAATGAAATGACTTTTAGGTTTTAGATCATAGTAATAATACCACCGATGGGATTTTATTCCCATTTTTATTGTTAACAACAAAATACCTTGTGATCAGAAAATCAGTAACAAATGAATATGCCAAGCATGTATTTACCAATCTGTAAAAAAAATATGAATGTTGATCCTATCAATCATGAATATGAATAACCATCCACTATACCATATACCAAACAACATGTTCAGAATCACTGCCGTGGATATCACTGCCTTCACATTTTGACATTGATTATCAAAATATCAATACCTCAAAACATATACCCTCAATGTGTGCATGTCAAAGATATCATAAGTAAACCAACCTCATATGTGAACCAATCTGAAAAAATGTGAACATCAACTAAAGGATCAAACTGAAAAACAACCTGTATCCTGAATTTACATATCATGTCATCATTATTTTGTCATCTGCATTAAAAACCTGGATTTGCATATCATTTCATCATTATCTTATCATCTACATATTACCAACCATGTGAATTTGCATATCATGCATTCATCAGACTAAGAATCCAAAGAATAGAACTAGTGATGTCATGAAACCCATAAAATAGTTTTGGCATCAAGGAAAAAATAACACATAAACAATTGAAAGCCAACAAACTCCCCCTTTGTCCTTGATGGAAAAACACATATCATCTCTCCCCCTTTTTGCCTCAATGACAAAGAATGAAAGAAGAGAATGTGAGATGCCATAAATATAAACAACTGAAACCAACCAACAGAGTAACCATTTGGAAGGAGAAATCAAGAATCAACATATCATTACTTCAGTCATAACCAAATAACTCTGTGTCAGATATCTCCTTGTGTTAATCACATGAGCAATCAAATAGCCTATCTGCACCAAATATCAAATGTATAAACAATGTTACTAGCATGAATAACCATCTACCAAGGCATCAACTATGCACTTCTCAAGAAGTTTTGTCACTTGCAAGGTAGCATCTACAACATATGAACTTCTCCCCCTATTTGAGATAACAAAGCAAATAAGATTCTCAAGAATATCACTGCAAATCTCTTTCAAGCATGGTACTATCATAAAAGATGATACTATTCAACATCTATCACAATGTCTCAAGAATCTACATAAGCTTAAAGCACACTGTGAGAAAAGAAAATCTCAAGATACTCTTACCAATTATCCTTGCTCCCCATTTGTTACTTACTCTTGACAACATAGGATCATCACTTATGCTACTTCCCATGTCTATTATAGCCATACCAAATTCAACTCCACCTTGCAACAGTACCTTATAAAAACACACTGCCACCTTCATATATTTACTAGGACACTCGCAACTGCAACAATATTAGAATATAGAAGCACAACATGATCATTATTCTAAGAGTGCAATATTTTGTCACCAATCACATTTTTAAGTCTGCAACCATTTGCAACTTTTGAATACGTGACTCCAAACTAACATAGATGACCTGTATCAAAAACTCTTTATATGAAGAACATCTGTCAAAAGAACATCTCGTAGCATGAAATAACTTCTTTTGAATTTGTCATGTAACAACTTTCTGATATAAAGTATGAAAATGTATAATATTGTCATCCAAAATACTATAGCACAAAACCATTGAAGAAGCAAGGCACTGCCCTCTTCAATTTGAATACCAATACCACTATTATTAAGTAGAGGCTCTGTCAAATAAGAGTTACTGTAATTCAGAAAACTATTAATCAAATGACTATAAAAACAAACTTCCAGAATCATTAACATTTATAGATGTATCATGGTATGTCCAAACAATGGTATTTGTCAAACACTCCTGTATTGAAGCTTGATGTATTTTGTATTCATTGAAAGTTAAGAAACTCTAAAAGAAGAACAATAGAATGGTATGCACATCAAGAAATCACAATGCTTAGTCATCTTATGTTAAGAGCCAAGAATGATTTAATTGATATCACTCAAACAAATACCCTGTACCACCACTACTTGTTATGTTATGCTTCTTTCAATACCTCATAGTCCTTGTTTGTTCATTGTGACCAATGTCCATCATTCTCAGTTCAAGATACCATGTGTACAAGATACAAACTATCAAGATAAACAAATGCTCACATTGTAAAACAATGACATAAAAACCACATGACAGTCCTGAACACATGTTTTTCCCTTTGTAAGAGTCAATCACTGTTACAACAACTTGTGAAATGTTCAATATCATAGATGCACAAATATTTTACAGTCTCCACACTATTTCAGATATAAAAGCTCACTTCAAGACATCAAATCCATAAAACATATAGCTCACACCTTGATTACTGAAAAATAATGCAAAAAGATAAATTTTCTGCTCAAACAATCATTCACCCATAAAGACTGCACCATCGCTCAAAGGTTTGCATATGCATAAATTTTGTCACCTGTTCTCTATAAAACAAAAAAGTTCTATTATTGAAATCAACTTACTCCATCATTAAAGTTAGCAACATTTGCAACATCATAGAGAAATGTCATTGTAATACAAGCATTATTCTGCACACCTTCAAAATTTCTCTAAGGAGTTGAAGATTAATACAATAACCAACTCCCCTTTACCTCATGCTGACCTTTCAGGCAACAGTTGATTCCTTTTGTGCAGTATGCACTAGTTTAGTATTTTCATTTCCTAGGTCTTGTTTTCTCCTCCAAACCTATATGGGCCCTTTCTTTTCCTTGGTCAATGCATCTACATTGTTATTTTTAAATGATGCCTTCAACTTACTCCTACACTATTGTGCCTTATGCCCAAGTTTATGACACTTAAAGCATGTGATATTATAACCAATTTGAGGAGTAAAGGAATCATACTTTCTTGACATTCCAAAACTTTTATGATCATATCTTCCATACCTCCTACAATTTCTTGCTCTATGACCATAAGCATGACAACAATAGCAATAGCCATGAAATTGAGAGTAGTTATACCTGATAAATGGAGGTCTTTTTGTCCTTTCATTAACACATTTATCTTCTATCTGAGCAACAACAATATGGTGACCAATATCAACCTTCATTCCTAGTGTTTGTTTGAATGTAAACCTCTTTCCATTTGTAGTAGCAAACATTGTGTCATGTTTAGATTCTTCTGCAGAGCTTTGTCCAACCTCATATCCCACTCCTGTAGGATCCTTAGAATGCTTTTTCTTGTCCAACATCTCATTCAATAGATTAGTACTACGATCAAATTTATGATTTTTACCTGATTGATCCTTGACACTTTCAAGCTCTTTCCTTAATGCAACTACTTATCCTTCAAGTTTTAGACATTCAATCTTTTTAACCTCCAAATCACACCTTACAACATCTGCTATTCTCTTACATTCTTCAATTTCAATTTTCTAACTTATAATCATGTCATCTTTAAGAGTTAGTTCCTTTAACAAGGAATCATTATCTGAACTTTTACATCTGATATCCTCTTACATTCTTCAATTTTAATTTTTTGACTTATAATCATGTCATCTTTAAGAGTTAGTTATTTTAACAAGGAATCATTATCTGAACTTTTCTTCAATGAAGCAACCTCATTTTCTAGTTTATTACACAAGTTTATTACACAATTCATCTGTGTCTTTTAACTTGATTTCCAATACCTCTCCAGTCCTTTTTCTATCAACCATTTGAGCTTTCAGAAATTCAATAATCTGTTTATCATCATTATGATTTTTTATTACAACTTTATTGACATCAACACTTTCTTGTAAGCTTACCTTGAGATCCTGATTTTCCTTTCTAAGCCTCTTTAGCTCATCTAAGGTAGCAAGCAATTCTTCTTCCAAATCAACCTCAAACTCGTCACCTTCACATTCCTTTTCACTTACTAAGTGATCTCCTTCTTCTCCGACTACAGGATCACTTTTAGTATCAACTGGCAAGGGTATTTCTTGAGACAAAACTTCACTAGACTTGACAGGGTTTGGTTGAACAACTTTTTGCTTGACACTAGTGGTTTTCTTTTAACCTTTGCTTCTTTTGCACTTCACCATAACAAATACTCCACAACCAAGAAACCCTAAGTTGGTTAGACTTATGCACGGGTATGGCTCTGATACCACTTGTTCAAGTATGGACAGACACTAAGAGGGGGGGTGAATCAGTGTCTGATGGACATACCTAAAATTTAAACCTTTTAAAATTTGATAAAGAATTTTAGTTCAAATAACCTTTCAATTGATAACAAAGCAGAGTAATCACTTTGAGAGAATTCATGAAAAAGGGGTAAACAAAGATATGACAATATTAACTAAGTCCATTAGACAACTTGTTCCAATATGACTTGTGTGAGATATCTTGCACTTGCAATCAATCAAAGCATGATGACAAAAATGGGTGCAACTCACAAGACTGTGTAAATGAAGACCAACATCATTGAATCACTTTTAAGACCACCAAATTTCAATGCAACTTTATGAGGCACTTCAACAATTGTGCAACTAAATGACACATGATAAGCATTGAAACAATAGAGAATTTTAGTATATTGTGACAAATTGAAACATAACACTCTTGAACAATGGAAGAACATGTGATGTGATAGATTAAATTCTTTTCATCACAACATGCAAAACATGTTCAGTTAAACAAAGCTTTTTAAACCAGTTTGCAACATATGACTATGAAAGTACTTATAACAGTAGATCACATTAACATTGTAGAAATAAGAATTGATAATAGACATTTATGCATCTGGTAACTTATGAAAATTAGATAGGCATGAAAAACAATCACTCCAAGATTCATCACATAACACATTATATGTCCTGAGTGGAAAACCCTCTTCGGGAATAAAAACCACTCAAAAAATATTTCTCTTTGTATAAGAGCGAATTTACACCCTAGGCGCAATTCCCCTTTTTGCCTTTATACACTTTAGAAAACCAAATTCGAAGGCTTAAATTTACTTAAGCCCACTGTTGGCGGTCCACGTGGAGCCTATTTTGTGTGTCAATTGAGGCGTTTTTGTCGGGGATGCCCTCATGAAGCGCAGATGTCCGTGTGGCACATTTACGTCCCTAGAAGATTCTTGCAGCTGAGCTAGCAGAGGCATTACTCTTCCCATTGATAGTGAAATTGTAACCCCTCCTTCGGTCAACCGACCTGAATATGGTTGTTTTCTTCTTCATTCCTTCATATTCACTCCTTGAAATTGCATTCCAACTCTACACAACTTCACTTGAACTCTTGAACAGACTAAGCTTCCATACTCTCACTCTCACAAGCTCACTTTCACTCACTTCCAAGCATTCCAAGCATTCCATTGCAACAACATCACACTCCATCAACTCGGTAGAGCACATTTGGGACCACGCCATATGTAACAGAGGTTTGAGTTCCTCCCATTTTCTCCCCCAAGTAGCCTTGAGTGCTCTTGGTGGAGGTGGTAAGCTTCCCTCTCCTCTCCTCTATCATTTGGTGAGTAACATAGTATTGCATTGTAGTGTTTGTGTTTTCATTACATTGCTTCTTTATCTCTTTCTTTTCACTGTCTGTGGTGGTGGAAACACCTAAACGGGGGTTTGACTAAGGCAGGCCCCTATACAGCCCCCCAACATTTTCCCTTCTTGTTGTGTGTAGGTGTGCAAGCTCTTGGAGAATCAACTGGAAAACTAGTTCATTGGTGAGATTCTTCTAATCTTTATCACTCTTGCTTATTTACTTTATCATATTAGAGATTATATAATTTACTTAGTTCTATCATTTTGGCCCTTTAGTTAGCTTGTTGGGCTCTTAGCTAGTTTTTAGTGACTTAACCTCATTTTTATTATTGTCTGGCCGTACGGACGATAGTGCACTTTTGAGATGCCAGCATGCTGCGTTGTCGTCCAAATTATGTGCTTCTATCCTTAGATAGTGAGCTATCTAAGACGAAGTGTTAAACCTAGAAACCAGCTCACCTAGCCTCTTTCTGCATTTTTGGCCTGTTGAGTAGCTGAGAGGCCCTACGGTCCTCATTACCCTCACCTTACATACCCTAAACACTACATTCAACTAAGGTAAGTTAGGGCAGCCTCTCGCATCTTGACCCTTTGTGACCTGGGGTCTTGCACGCGGTGGTCCCCCTCTCTTAAATTTTTGGTGAACCCAACGTGAACCATTTTGGTTTCGTTCTTGTGATACTGACAGTTCCTTTCCTCATACCCTAGGAGTGTTGTAGGTGTGATTTTTGTAAGGTTGTTGCCTTGCAACCTAACCTTTGACCCCTAGTTGACGTAGTTAGAAGGTTCCAAAGGTATTACATGACGAAACCTTAATTGGGTCACCGTCTTATCCATTAACCTTTGGGGATTTTGTGAAAGCATTGTCTAGTGTGCGTAATGGCCTCCTTCCTACATCAACCCATCCCCTCTATGCAACCTGTGGATAGTAGTGTTGGTATAACCTTTAGTTCACAGGACCTACCGATGGGCTTCAACAGGGAACCGTCTCCTCTTTACATTCCTGCACGAATCAATGGGAACATCGTAGCAAGTGTTCTCATTGACTCGACATCACAAGTAAATATAATAACAAAGGAGATTATGCTAATTAACTTTTTACATAAGGATGGATATGATACTCCCGTAAGCTTCATTCACACGCATGATGGGATTTTTGTACCCCCCTTGGGTAGCATTGTCCTATCGGTCTTAGTTAGGCCTAAGTCCGTAAACCTCTTGTTTGATATCATCCCTAGGTCTGAACTCTTCTATGTAAAGTTGGGTATCCCTTGGTAGGTAGCGATGAACGCAGTACCCTCTGTCATGCATAAATGTTTGAAATTTATCCACGGAGGTTTCGTGCATGTAATCCACGACACCGGTTATCGACTATCAATTGCACGTGGTAGCTACTCCTTGGATCACCCATGGCCTGCGTCCTTGGGTCCCCTTCCGCCTAGGACGAACCTTTTGCATAAGACATATTAGAACTATAAGGAAGGACGTCTGAGGCCGAAGGTGAGGTATCCTCCCTCGCCTTATGCTATTTCACATAGGGCTTATTTGAAGGTTGATAGTGAGGCCACCAAGGCCCGAACGAGGAAAGAAGAGAACCAATCTTGTGATCCTCCTTCTTTCGCTGCCCAGTCTAACGCTTCTTCTCGCTCAGCTGTGGTACCCTCGGGTTCTGCTCCTCATTTGTAGGAGAACCCTTCGGTGCCTACTTGGTGAAAGCCCAAGCATCCTACGTTTGAGCTTCCTGTTCTACCGACGAAGCCTAGACCCGTTCGGTATGAAAAGAAGATCCTTCGAGGAGAGTCCTCCTTGTCTTGATCGTTGTGGCCTCCTACCGCTCCTTCTCCCAAGGCAGTGAGCGGAAAGAGGCTCGCTGCCGAGGACCTCGAGTTGACTCCTCCTGTCACTCCTCAGCCTACTCCCCCTACTCCTATACAAGAACCTGTTCCTTCACCTGAAATGACTGTAGTGGACGTTCCTATGGTCAAGCAGGAACCTCTCATCCCTTCACAAGCTTCGGCTTCTAACTCCAAGAGTCGTAGAAACCGCCTTGCACGTGAGCACAAGCGCCAGCAAAAGGCTCTCTTGGCCGAGTAGGCCACCTCACAGCAGAAGGAGGAAGAAATGACCGCTCCTGTTTTAGGGTCTTCTGCAGTGTCTTCTTCCTCCCTTCCTTTTGTTTCCCTTCAACTTGATTCGCTCCCAGCTTCTGTTGTGAGTACAAACGTGCCTAACCCTAAACAGGTATAGGTGTTTATCACTCCTTTAGTAGAGCTGCCTTTGCTGATGTTCATCCCGGATATTCAGCCCTTCCCTAAGTCCGTGGACATGGTCAACACTTTGGTCGTGTTCGCTGTAGTTCTATCCTCCTCTTCCTCTGCACCCCTAGCTTCATTTGTGGGGATTTCATCTCCTCCCATGAAGAAAGAGGCGGAGGTTGGTCCTTCCAACAAAGTAGGACATAAGAGGAATCCACTTTCTTCACAAGGTGGCCCCGTGATGACTTGTTTTGTACTTGTGACAGAACCAGTCCCGACTTCCCCTAAGTTCGTCACCGCTCCCAAGTCATTCGACGAGCTTAACGGTGAATCTCAGGCACAACCTATGTTGTCTGCTGAGGATAAGTGTGATGCTCCCATGGGATGCATGTTTAATTTCATGGACAAAGTCTTGACCCTATCGGCGATCTTCACAAAATCACTGACTTTGACTCCATAGGAGCTCGGTGGAGAGGTCCTCGAGGGGCCCTCTTCCTTGGCCCTTGTTGCGGGAGGGCCGAATGCTCCTCTTGCAAGCTTTTCATCCTTCCCCTTATGAGGATCTAGATAGGGAAGAGGATGACCTCTTGGATGATCAGTGTTAGGAGGAGGTCCCCTTTTCTTGATCTTGTGTGTGTGTGTTTTGTGATGTGTTCCCCCATACTTGTGCTATATGTGCCTAGATGACCCTTGTCACCCCTGTTGGTGCTTGGATGCAGGCATGATTTTTGTGTCGTAAACCTTCTTCTATTTGTACCATCATTCTTCCATGTTTGTGATTGATTTTTGATAAATTGGGGATGATGCAAAGTGTTGGGGGCATTTAGGCTTCCCTTCCATGTTGACCCAATTTTTTATTTTTACTTTGTTTTCCATGCATTCTTCCTGATCTGGGTAGGGATTGATGATCTTTTGCCTTGCATTGTGGTTACCTATTATTATATGAGCTTGGACAGATTTGATCCTGCTAAACCAGATCCCCCTGTGCCCTTTATTTGTATTTTTCTTTTCTCTTTCGCTTTCCCTTATTTTTCTCTCTTCTTTGCTTAAGTTGTCCCTCCTATGTGTGACAACATTCTCCTCTTTAGCGCTTCAATTTTTAGAAAATGAATTTGTTGCCAACGAATCTTTTCTTGAGAATCTTTACAACATTTTCCTTAGAATTGCATTCTCAACTTGGAACCCTAATGGAACGTGTTTCCTTCATCATGGGTTCGTAAATAAAGGAATTGAAGACCTTTCTCTAAAGTGGGAACTATTTTTACTTCCCCTCGCATGGGGGCATGACCTTCCTTTCGAATTCTTTAATGAAGTGAACATCTTTTGAAAGGATCCCTTGATGACGAATCACTCTAAGGTGAACAGTCACTTTTGAATTGTGTGTCCCTTGAGTGAACACCCTTTCTTCTTTAGGATGGGTCCCCTAGGGACCCTTTCTTCAAAAGCCTTTGTAACGAATGAAACTTTTCACATCTAGCTTGGGGGCAACCTGACTAGGCTCATTCCATTCGCCCTTCTGTGACTAGCTTGGGGCAGCCTGACTAGATCTTACTTTTCAAACAACGCATCCCTTGAGTGGATCCCTCTCCTTTTGAAGGGTTCCCGAGGGACCCCTTTGAAAAAATTTTGGTCTGTGTGACCAACTGCTTTTTGACATGCTCTATCTATGGGTAGATGTGTCACCGCTTTAGACATGCTCTATCTGCGGGTAGACGTGTTACCACTTTAGACACGCTCTATCTACAGGTAGACGTGTCGCCGCTTTAGACATGCTCTATTTGTGGGTAGACATGTCACCGCTTTTGACATGTTCTATCTGCGGGTAGACATGTTGCCACTTCAAACATGTTCTATCTGTGGGTAGACGTGTCGCCACTTCTTGACTCTACAGAGTCCGCTTCCTTGGGGCTTCCTCCATGTGAGAGATCTTGGGGGTTGCCTCCTTGTAGGTCTGTGAGCCTGTAAGACACTTTGTTCCAACTTCATAGTTCTGAGCAGCTATGGAGTCCTTCGCATCTCCTACACCCTTGGGTACGCCAGACTGAGTACTACTTCCTCGACGGTTCAGGTATACTTTTCTAACCCTACTCTCTTCTTGATCTACTTTACCGAGCACTCATCAATACTCGTGTTCGCTAAAGTGGGGGAAAAATGTATAAGAGCAAATTTGCACCCTAGGTGCAATTCTCCTTTTTGCCTTTATACACTTTAGAAAACCAAAGTCAGAGGCTTAAATTTACTTAAGCCTATTGTTGGTAGTCCACGTGGAGCCTATTTTGTGTGTTGATGAAGGCGTTTCTGTTGGGGACGTCTACACGGTGCGCTTACATCCCTGGTAGATTCTTGCGGCTGAGCCAACAAAGGCGTTACTCTTCCCATTGGCAGTGAAGTTGTAACACCTCCTTCCACTGACTGACCTGAATATGGCCATTTTCTTCTTCATTCCTTCATATTCACTCCTTGAACTTGCATTCCAACTCTACACAACTTCACTTGAAATCTTGAATAGACTAAGCTTCCATACTCTCTCTCACAAGCTCACTTTCACTCACTTCCAAGCATTCCAAGCATTCCATTGCAACAAAATCACACTCCATCAACTTGATAGAGCACGTTTGGGACCACACCATATGCAACAGAGGCTTGAGTTCCTCTCATTTTCTCCCCCAAGTAGCCTTGAGTGCTCTTGGTGGAGGTGGTAAGCTTCCCTCTCCTCTCTATCATTTGGTGAGTAGCATAGTACTTCATTGTAGTGTTTGAATTTTCATTACATTGCTTCTTTATCTCTTTCTTTTGGTTGTTCATGGCGGTGGAAACACCTAAACGGGGATCTGACTGAGGCAGGCCCCTATAAATCCCCCCAACATTTTCCCTTCTTTTTGTGTGTAGGTGTGAGAGCTCTTGGAGAATCAACTGGCGAACGAGTTCATTGGTGAGATTCTTCTCATCTTTATCACTCTTTCTTATTTACTTTATCATATTAGAGATTGTATAATTTACTTAGTTCTGTCATTTTGGCCCTTTAGTTAGCTTGCTCGGCCATTAGCTAGTTTTTAGTGACTTAACCTCATTTTTATTGTTGTCTGGCCATACGGACAACATTGCACTTTTGAGATGCCAATGCATTGCATTGTCGTCCAAAGTTTGCGCTTCTGTCCTTAGACAAAGAGCTTTCTGAGATGAAGTGTTAAACCTATAAACTAGCTTGCGCTAGCCTCTTTCTGTATTTTGGGCCTGTTGAGTAGTTGAGAGGCCCTACGGTCCTCATTACCCTCGCTTTACATACCCTAAACACTACATTCAATTGAGGTAAGTTAGGGAAGCCTCTCGCGTCTTGACCCTCTGTGACCTAAGGTATTGCACATGGTGGTCCCCCTCTCTTACACTCTTTATTCACTTAGAGCACCAACTCTACAAAGTTCGGGAGCACCAACTCCACAAAGTTCAGGAGCACCAACTCCACAAAATTCAAGAGCACCAACTCCACAAAATTTAGAAGCACCAAATTCATAAGATTCAGGAGCACCAACTCCTTTACAATGCAACACAATTACAATATTCTATTAGAACCCTAGAAGTGCAATATGTAGTCCTAGAATTTCAATAGAAGACTATAAAATTTTCAATAAGCACATTGAAGAATGTTGTATGAGAATGGCAACATCTTCCTTTATACAGATATTTGAGATTCAAAAGGATTTTCAATGTAATACAATTTCTTGTCACTGTAAGAATTAAGCCTGATGTCTCACAAAATTTCTCTTCACAATCACACGAGAAATGCCAAAAACCCATCTTATAAAGATGCAAGATATCCTCTGTATACAACTTATGTAATTGTCAAACCAACCTCAAGTTAGGGTTTCAATGGAAACCCTAGATAATCCTTCTTAAACAAACCCTTTAACAAAATAACAACATTTCAGTTATAGCTCGTAAGTCTTTTCTTGCAAACCAACTCTTAAACCAAAAATTTACAAAGATTACAAAAAAGAAAACTATTTTCGTTACTACCCAATAATCTCTTTTTTTTCATTTCAAATCAAATCCTTTATCAAAGTTAACAAACTATTTCAGTTATAACCCAAGCCTTAAAAACATTAACTGCCTTTACTCATTTGCTTCAAGAAACAATTTTCAACATAAATAATACCTATTTTTGATGAAAAACTAAACTAAAAGACAAGTCTCAAAACCTGATAACCGTCCAGCTAAGTGAGGCTAGCTTCTACTATTGTTGCCTCATCTTTTCCTTAACAAATACAACTTTATCTAGTTTGAAACTTTTCACAAACTCACCAAGCTCAAATAGTGAGCTTATTTTAATATCTATAGCACTCGACTAAGAATATTTTACCAGAAATCTACATTCACAAAATACCCATGGCGGCGGCTAGGGTTCCAGAATTTTGCACATTGAAATACGAAAATGACTTTTCCCTAGTTTTTCCTTTCCTTCAAGTCTTTTGAAGACTTTATCAAAAGTAATAATGCTTTGAAGTTTGATGTCAAAGTCTTCTACCACAAATGCCAACATACATTATTAATTCAGAAAGACTGTCGATGCCAAATCATAATCAATCATACATTGTTGATGCCAAATCAACAAACATATGTCACAACAGTCGAAATCAAACAAAGTAATAATCCCTTGCACTGCTAGGTCAAAAGAAACCAATATCACATGTTCCCTGACAATACTGCCCGATAAAATGATCATTAAGCCCGAATAATATTACCTTGTAAACTTTATTACCAATGATAGTCAACAATAAGCCAAGATTCATAAAATGTTGATGACCTTGATATTTAAAGCAATGCAAGTCAATAACAATGTTGCTCCATAACTTGCAAATGAAATGACCTTTGAAATGAAATGACGTTTAGGTTTTAGATCATAGTAATAATACCACTGATGGGATTTTATTCCCATTTTTATTGTTAACAACAAAATACCTTGTGCTCACAAAATCAATAACAAATGAATATGGCAAGCATGTATTTACCAATTTGTAAAAAAAATATGAATGTTGATCCTATCAATCATGAATATGAATAACCATCCAATATACCATATACCAAACAACATGTTCAGAATCACTGCCATGGATATCACTGCCTTCACATTTTGACATTGATGATCAAAATATCAATACCTCAAAACATATACCCTCAATGTGTGCATGTCAAAGATATCATAAGTAAACCAACCTCATATGTAAACCAATCTAAAAAATGTGAGCATCAATTGAAGGATCAAACTGAAAAACAACCTGTATCCTGAATCTGCATATCATGTCATCTACATTAAAAACCTGGATCTGCATATCATGTCATCATTATCTTGTCATTTTCATATTACCAACCATGTGAATCTGCATATCATGCATTCATCAGACTAAGAATCCAAAGAATAGAACTAGTGATGTCATGAACCCCATAAAACAGTTTTGGCATCAAGGACAAACTAACACATAAACAACTGAAATCCAACAGCTTGAAACCTAGAAAAATGCTCAAGAGGCATTGAAGATCGTAATCCTAGTTATGCTAAGGTTGACTAGAAACTAAGGAATGGAAAGATCACATAGCGTGCAAGAGGTGATCCCTACCAAGCCCAAGAATATGCACAAAGGAAAATCCACAAACTACAATAGTAATTTACTTGTTAGCCCTGCAAATTATATTGAATAGGTAATGGAAGTGAATGAACAAACAAAAATAACTAGACTAAATCATTACTTGAAATACAAAACACAAAGCATAATAAAAAAGGCCACATCAATGGAATTTTGTACAAGAAATTATGTAAACCAGTCTTAAGCAAAATACAATACAAGCACACACCACTACTTTTCATTATCTATGAAGATTTATTGTTCTCAAATGTTTGGAGAGATTCTAATGGGAGTATCCTGCTTCCTCAAATTGTCCAAGAAAAACCTCTTGGATTACTAAAAACATCATGCTTCCTCAAATTTCCCAACAAAGGCCTCTTAGTTCACTTCATTTTTCTATGGACATCTTCAAAATATTTGTTTGTACTTTTCCTATTATATACGATGAAGCCGCCGGTACTTTCATTCTGAATTTTGATAGACTAGAGTGAGCTTTGATCAACAACCTCACTCTCCATTGGTTCCCTTGTATTTCTCGAGGGACTGATCTTATTTTCACATGGTTATTTGTACTTGGATTACATGTTATCTTTTCATCATGTGTCATGTCATGATGTTCCTTTTATAATTTATAACTTATTTACTAGCTACAATTTTATTCATAGAAACATCAAGTAACATTTATGCCTTTGATTGCTTATAGTAGCCACCAAACATATATATTTTTCTCTTTGCATTTAACTTGCTTCTCTTTTTTGTAGGAATCAATGCAAAAACAACACATTAGAAAACAAAAAGTTCACTAACTGATGGCTTCTTGTAGAACAATCCTTCAGTGCAAGTGAAATTCTGCAATACTTTATAAGGACTCCAATTAAGGATGTAGAATATTATATTCAAAACTTCTACCTAGCATTCACACTATCAGGTTGTATCCATCATATATTTAAAAAAATCCATTTTGTGCATATCTTGCAATCATTGCATTCCCACATTTTGGATACATGTCTACCAGAGCATTTCTAGCTATAATATTTGAAAAAAATCCTCCTTTCCTGATGCTTCAAGATGGATTTCCATACCATGTTCCAAAGCTCCCATTCTAGTATAGGCAGGGAGGAAACTAGCGAAGGTTGTCAAATTTGGCATAGGCAGGGAGGAAACTGGCGAAGGTTGTGGAATTTTTCTTTACACCTACCAATTGCATATACTTGAAAGTTTCTTAATCCTTTTCAACAAATCCATTTTTTACATATCTTGAAATCATTGCAATCCATGAGATTACATCTTTTTCAGGTATTATGTCAAACAGTTCATGTGCCTTGTTAATGCTTCCACTTTTTGCATGCATGTCTACAAGGACAGTTGCGACTATAATATTTGACAAAGTTCCTCTATCATTTATGCTTAGATGGATGTCCATATTGTTCCAAAGCTCCCATTTTGGCATGGGTAGGGAGGATGCTAGCAAAGGTTGCAAAATTTGGCTTTAAACCTGACAATTGCATTTCCTTGCAAATTTTTAAAGCCTTTTTAGCAACTCCATTTTGTGCATATCTGAGACCACATCTCTTTGAGGCACCTTATCAAACACTTCACGTGCTTTGTCTATGCTTCCATATTTTTCATACATGTCTACCTGGGCAATTGCAACTACAACATTTGAAAAACTCCTCTATCTTTTATGATTTGGTGGATGTCCATACCCTATTCCAAAGCCCCCATTTTTGCACAAGCAGGGAGAATGGTAGAAAAGGTTGGAGTCTGGATTTACACGTTCCAATTGCATTTGCTTGAAATTTTCTAAAGCTTTGGCCATCCTTTTGATTCAAAATAACATTTATCCACATTAGAATCCCATGGCTTTACTCTGTGCATTATCATATCCTTAAACTTATTGACAAGCAGAAAATTGGTGCAAACCATGTCATGGTGGATGAGAAGGCATAAAATTCTGTAGTGGCCAAGCCACGAGCAATAGCAACAGGGGTGGAGATGACAAGTAGAGGGGAAAACAAAAATGGAAGTCAACAAAGATTCAATGATCTAGATGAAAACAATCATCTCCCTTCCTCCCTTGACCAGACTATGTCTAGATGCATTAATTTAGCTCAACACACTTCAAATAGGATACGCCTTCAACGTAAATTATGTCCATCACCTAGAATATAACCTTTGATTTGCATATAAATTAAATCTAGTTAAAATGATACTTTACTTGATGGTATCTCTTTCCTCTTTGTTGATCATGATTTTGTTGTCCAGTGGAGCAAACACCAAACCACATTAGGGAAGGGTCAATCAATCCATCTTTTAATCACCTCCATCCATATTATTAGTAGGAGTATATTAGAGAATCCAAGTTGTTTAGGACTCAATTCTCTAAACTAGGGAGCTAATCTTATGTAAACCTTGAAATGTTAAATCATCAAAGAATCATGTCCAATATGTTCACACCTTGCCACTATGTAAGAAATATCAAATGAAACAATCTATAAAGGAGTTGTAATAATATTGTCACCATAGGTGAATGAGCAAGGTGTTATCAACTATATAAGAGGTTATATGCAATTAGTTTGTATTTGACATAGTGACAATAATTTGGGTCAATTGTACATTGTGTGTAGTTATTGATTGTTGTTATCATGTTATATTATATTTGATGTTCAAGAATATTTATACCTCTCATAATATCCCTCATGGGTTTAAATTGAGCCCAAAGCACATGAGAAATTACCCACTCTTGTAGTTAACCTTTAACCATCCATAGTCTACATGTTAAAGGTTTCTAGATTCAATTGTGTCAATTTTTTTTGCATCAACGTTTCGGATCACACTCTGTGATCCATCATCAAGATGAAAAGAGAGCATAAGGAAGAAAATGAATAGTTATAGACCAAAAGTTGTGTAAAAAGGTTGGAATATGGATGGGAGAGAAGGGTGGTACAAGAACCAAGGCACCAAGATAAGGGGTGAAAGAAGGAAAGAAAAGCAAGAAACATAAAAAGATAATTTTTAAAGGAGAAAATAACCTAATCATCAAATAGCAATATATAAAAGCATACAATTATTATAATAATTGACATATTGCTAATTATATATAATAAATAAGAACTATGTAAATATTAAAAATATAAAATATGCTATGTACATATTATAATATAATATCAACTAAGCTATGTGTCATAGTTACACATATATTATATTGTCATGTATACATAGTTGGATTAAAACATATAAACTACCTAAATATATAATATAATGAAATAATGAAATAAATTCATAAATTATATAAATGAGATAAATTATATACTCCTGAAATTACAAAATAATACCACCTAAAACAAAAATACACAAGAAAAAGTATACATATTAGATATAAAACATGCCATAAAAAGGACACAAAAGATAAGATTTATGCTATAAGTTATTAAAGCTATAAAAGCTATGCTACAACAAAGTAAGAAACATAAGGCCTCTATATGCTAAGCATATGATACATGTACAAAAAATATAATAAACATAATAGAAATAAAACAATGTAATTATACACACACATAAAAAGCAATAGGTAGAATGAATAATAATAGAACCAAAAAATAAGATAATTGTATAGAATAGTATTGAAAAACTAAGCTATGTATGTGCATAGCAATGAATATAATATAATATATACATAGCTATGCAAATACATAGTTCAGATGGTTTTATATTTACACTATACACACACACACACACACACACACACACGCCTATACATTTACACACACACACACGCCTATATATACATAATGATGAAATGGACCATTTTTTCCTTCTTGATATATATCCCTAGCCTTGGACATACAAAATGCTCTAGAATAGGGAAGGAGTGGTTTTGGGACTAACACTATCCATGACATAGATATTCTCTCTACTCAGACCTCCTACATCCACCCATCCAAACAACTCCATATCCTCTATCCTCCATCTAACGCCATCCTATCATGCATTACCACAAGCATTTGAGTGTCTCATTATACACAACATGTACAAAGTGGAGCATTTTATTCCTAGATGATGTAGTCCTTGGAGATCACATCTAAATCCTCCATCCACCCATCATGAATCTTCCATCTATTTTCACCCACTATCATTAATACCATTATCTCACCTCATCATATCATCCCATAATCCCTTGTCCTTAGACTTGGATTTTTGCTTGTCATTGGTATCAAGCTACAAACTATCTCCATGCAATCCAATATAATCCCTCCATAAATTCAATGCTCTTAGCAATCCAAACATCACAAGAAAATCTTGATCCACACACTTCTAGATAATAATATAAGAAAATATTGATCCACATACTTCTAGATAATAATATAAGAAAATCATCTAATTGCATGGACATTGATCTTGTTCCTAGCCTTGCTATAAGCATTGATCAAAATTCCAATCATTATAATTAGGATATATCATTCCTATTCCTTTTATTATTATTGGGATATATTATTACCACATCAAAACACTCTCCATCATCTATTAATCAATATTTAAATTTTTAGCTTTATTGAGCAACATCATATTTATCTTTATATCATTTTGTGGATGTTTGATTGTGTGTTTATGTGCATTATAATTTTCTCACATTTGTATTAGTCCTTGTAGCCTACTCACCATAAAGGTATCATAGTTTTCCATATCATGTTGCTATATGATATAGGGTTTCTTGTAATATTTTCCTATGCATGGGATGCATAATCACCTAGGTCTTTTATACCTTGGTGCATAACATTCAGTGCTTAATCAAATGCAACATGACTATTCATTTTAAGACCATCCAATGTAATCCTTTACATCCCCACCACTTCCATCACTTATCCAACCCCTTCATTTATAATCCATTATTTGTTCATAATTTTATCACCTATCTCTTGACCTCTTGCATCCTCTCTCCTCGTATATCTTGTATCTTTTCTATAAGGGAATAATGCATCAATACTTAGTTGATTTAATCCATTTCCTACATAACTTTGTGAGATAAAAAAATAAATAATAAAATGCATAGATCAAATAGACAAGCCACAAGATAACACAAGATATACCCTGGTAAAACCCTTGAGAGGGAAAAAACTTGACTCCAAAGGCATCCATGTTCCATCTATTATTCAACAATAAAATAATACATGCACTTACAAAGTTACAATGAATACATCTAAAACACCGAGCCTCTCCAATGTATCCTCCATATGTCCAAACATTAATCTACACATCCCATGCCATACTTCACATATGCGCTCCTCAAAACTATTACAACCCACTCGCACAACCAACATTAACCACTAAACATGTGTTTGCTTATATATACTAGTGCAGTCACGATAGGAGGGTCCCAAAAGGAACAGTCTGAACCATTCAACAATGAGTCAACATAGCGGAAATAACATAGAAAATTGATATGCGAACATGAATCTTCATTAATATGGAATTCTTACATGTAACATTGGCCACAAGGGAAAATTACAAGGGCTCACAAGACTTGCCACAAGGGCTTCAACAATTCAACTAGCCAACAAGCCTTATTACATGCCCCAAATGGTTTTGTGTGAAATATAACATATTTGAATCCTATCCTCAAACTACTGATCTAGAACTTGACTGATCTACATTGGATTACAATGCTTATAAGTATGTTGCTTGAACTCCAAGATAATTTTGTGTTGGCCATAAGGGTTAATAACATGATGAATGATCGTATATGAATGTCAACCTTAAGATATGAAGAATTAGCTCCACGCGAAATGAATTAACTTGTGAATCTTCAAGATATGTCCCAACAAACCCAAGATGCTTGTATGATGTCCAATTAAGCTCTACATGATTTGGAATAGGTCCGCACTAAGAAATCTGGACCAGGTCGGCCCCAAATGCTTTGACTGGTAACACAGTGAAACTCTGAGAGCGATAACTTTCAATAAACAACTATAAATGATCTAAAATTTGGATATGCGATAGATGTCAATATGTAGATGCTATATCCTACTCTGCAAGCTAAGAAATAATGATGTGGTAAAATGTGGAATGAACTACTGAAACTGCTACTAAATACAATGCAAGAAAATAACTATTTTTGGCTGATATAGGATTGCTTTACAACCAGGGATGCTCCTACATCAGACACCTGAGGTTGGATGAAAAGTGAGTCCCTCACTTTTCAAGGCTAAGAGGAAAACCAAGATAGTCCACCTTAGCCTGAGAAATCCAAGATGAATCCTCTATTGGTCTACCTTTCCGCTTCACAAGATATTCTTGGTATTGCTTATAGATACTAAAAATTGTCCTAGGCCTTTAAACTCTATTTTCTTCATCATTTCCCCGTTCATCTTTCATAATTAAATAATTTTAATTAGTTAATTATTTCCTAATGTCATAATTCCTCTATTAATTAAATAATTTTAATTATATTTAATTCATTCATTTCTAGCTTTATTTCTTCTTTGATTAATTAAATAAATTTTATTTATTTAATTACGTTACTAGTGTCCATTTCTACTACAATTAAATAAATATTGTTTATTAAATTGTTTATCCATTTTCAACTATAATTAAATAATAATTTCAATTATTTTTTAACTATTCACTAGCCTAATCTGTCATTAAATAATAAATTTTATTTATTTAATTGTTCACTAATTTGTCATTTTCTTCCCATTTTGAATTAAATTATTATTTAATTCAAAAGTTCACATGTCACATGTCCTCTATAATTAAATAATATTTTTATTATTTAATTATTCATTTAAATTTCTCCTACAACCTCTTTTTTTGTGCCAATCTTATCTTCCACATCAAATCTTATCTCTTGACATCTCATTTAATTCTAGCCCTTGATTGAATTATTTTATAATTCAATCTTAGCCATTCATCCTTATCATTTCCCTAATTTATCCCTAACCCTATTCCATACTACAACTTTCATTCTTGGCCATCGATTGACACATCTTATTGACATCTAAACTCATCTCTTCATTCAAAATTGTCTTTTCTATAAAGGACCCTAGTCTTGTCATTTTCATCATCTCTAGTTCATATGCGAGTACATTCTGCTAGTGTGAGACAATCTTCAATATTTTGCTAATCATTGTCATAAGCTTATTATTGCACACTCAAATCTAAGGGCAATTATCATATTCAAGAAAAATAGAGAGGGGAAATGGAGGTGAATCAATGATGACATGAAGACTTTATGGTGATATTGCTTTATCTTTCATGTTTTTATGCTTATTTGTGCTCTATTGTTGGTTTAGGGTTAGTTTTTATGCTATTTTACATTAACCTAGATTTTTACCCTAGATTACATTGCTTGTTTTTAGTGCTTGTTTCGGTTCTAGTATCCAAATTTTGCTTAATCTCTTCTAGTTCCTAATGCGGTAATTGCTCTTGCCAATCTACTTCATCACTACTACCACTTGACTATCCTTCATGAAATTCATAGATGTCTGCAACATTGAAAATAGGTGATATACCCAATGTCTTTGGTAACTCCACTTCATATGCATTTCCAAAATCAAACTTCCTAAGTATCTTACATGGTCCAAACTTCCTCATCTTCAACTTATTATATGTACCAACTGGAAATCTCTCCTTCCTCAAATATACCAATACTTCATCTCCAACAACAAATTCCTTATGTCTCCGATGCTCATTTTCCTTCTCCTTGTACTTATCATTCATGTCTTCCAAATGATTTTGGACTTGATTATGCAATTTCTCCATAAAATCTGCAAACTCTTCGGCCTCTGCACTCCTTTTATTCTCCATACTGATGTCTTTTAACTTTGCAACTCCTCTAGGATTAACTTTGATAACAATCTAAAATGGTGTATTTCCTGTACTCCGATTCACTAAATTATTATATGCAAACTCTACCTGTGGTAAAACTATATCCCAATTTCCTACCTTGCCTCCAACCAAACATCTCAACAAATTTCCCAAACTTCTGTTCACTACCTCTGTTTGTCCATTTGTTTGTGGGTGATATGCTAAACTAAACTTCAAATGTCTTTGTCTTCTTCCACGATGTCCTCCAAAACTATCCAATGAATTTGGTGTCTCTCTCTGAAATAATACTCTTAGGTAATCCACGCAACCTCACAATTTCCTTGAAAAATAAATCAACAACATGCACAACATCATGTGGTCAATCCCAATCATATTTTCTAGTTGAAGGCTCTTTGTTTTGATGTGGGTTTGGTCTTAATGAGTGTTGTAAATGTATAGTATGGATTTATTTAACAATGGCACATTGATTCGGTGAATATTGGTGCTCAATCTCAAGTTTGATGTTCCTAAGCACATGGTGGTGGTGGCTAGGGATGGGATGTCAGTTGGATGTTAGCTGGGAAGGTTGAATATTAGCTCTATGTGCTAAATCCATCTTTAGTCCGCGTCTATTTTCTTTTTGGCTTATCTTTGTAAAACATGTTCTTGATGAGACCATGTTTTTATGGATGCCATATGGCTTGGTAATGATTTTTTGGAATAAAATATGGGAGCTACCCCCTTCGGTGGCACTTACCCACACAAAAAAACATGCACAACATCATTAATCTTTTTGCAAGGAATAAAATGTGTCATTTTGGAAAATTTGTCCACTACAGCCATGATAGAATCATAACCTCTTTTTGTTCTTAGCAATCCCAAAATGAAATCCATTCTCAAATCTTCCCAAGGTCTCTCCAGTAATATAAAAGGTTTAGACAATCCCATATTTTCACTACTCCCTTTTGCAACTTGACAAATTTTGCAACTTTGAACATACTTCCTTACATCCTTACACATCTGCGATAAAAAAAAAATGTTCACTCACCAAAGCTACTATCTTATCTATTCCAAAATGTCTTGCTAATCCTCCACTATGCTTTTCCTTGATCAAATTCTCCCTCATTGAACTCTTTGGTATACACAATTGATTTCCATTGAATAACATACCTTCTTGGATAAAATAGTCCAACCATTAGCATCGATTTGTCATTATTGGTTCTTTACATGTTCTCCATACTTCACCAAAATTTGCATAATCTTCATACATAAGTTTCAACTCTTCAAATCCTAATACTGTCACTCTCATCTCTGTCAATAAATTCCTTCTCCTGCTTGATGCATCTGCAACATTTTTTGACTTGCCACTCCTATGCTTCAATATAAATGTGCAGCTTTGTAGGAACTCAACCCACCTCATATGTCTTTGATTCAACTTGCCTTGACTGTTCAAATACTATAAAGCTTGATGATCTATATACAACACAAACTCTTTAGAAAAAAAATAATGTCTCCACTCTTTCAAGGCTTGAATTATGGCATAGGATTCCTGACCATAGATTGAGACTCTTCTTCTAGTATCATTCAACTTCTCACTTAAATAAGCTATAGGTCTTCCTTCTTGACTCAACACCGCTCCAATTGCATTTACACTTGCATCACAATCAACTTGAAATACCTTGTCAAAATATGGTAATGCTAATATTGGTTGCTCTGTAACCTTTTGCTTCAACCATTCAAAACTCTTTTGTGCTTTGAACGTCCACTTAAAGTATTTCTTATCTCCTCTCATCATCTCTATCATAGGGTTACAAACACTACTGAAACTTCTAATAAACTTCCTATAGAAACTAGCTAATCCATGGAATGATATTACCTCTCCAATGTTTACCAGTGTAGGCCAATCTAAAATTGCTTTCACTTTCTCCAGATCCATCTTTAATCCTTCAGGAGAAATAACAAATCCAAGGTATACCAACTCTATCTTCATGAAACTACACTTCTTGACATTAATCAACAACTTTTCTTCTCTCAACCTCTGCAATACTTGCTAGATGTGCCACAAATGTTCTTCTCTAGTATTATTGAAAATCAAAATATCATCCAAGTAAACAATGATAAACTTACCCAATAATTTCTTTAATACCTCATTCATCAATCTCATGAAAGTGCTTAGTACATTGGTCAATCCAAAAGGCATTACTAACCACTCATACAATCCATCATTAGTCTTAAATGTAGTCTTCCATTCATCTCCTTCTTTGATTCCAATTTGATGATATCCACTCTTGAGATCAATCTTTGTAAAATACCTTGCTCCACTCAAACAATTCATAAATGTCATCCATGCTTGGAAATGGAAATCTATACTTGACATATTGATTGCTCTTCAATATATACGCATTCTCCACTCTCCATCTTTCTTAGGTGCTAGTACAGCTGGTACTGCACATGGGCTCAAACTTTCTCTGATCAATCCTTTCCTCGACAACTCTTGTATTTGCTGGTTCAACTCTACATTCTTTGTCGGTGTCATTCTATGTGCTACTTTTTTGGAAAACTTGCTCCTGATATAATGCCTATATGATGACTAATACTCTGGATAGGTGGCAATCCCTCATGTACATTCTCTGACATGATGTCTTCAAACTCTATCAACAATTCTGTAACTTCTTTCTGTGGTAGATCTTCATTCGTTGCTATCTCTAGACCACTTCCTTTCTTTGGAATCAATACAAAACATAGGTTTTCATGTCTCAATCCATTAAGAAATTTCCTTCCATCTACCGAACATAGCCTGGCAATGCCACAAAATTCAATCCTCTCCTCTTCCTCAAAAGGTATCAACTTGATTCTCTTTCCATTTGATGTCATAGTATAAGTATTCCTTCTTACATCATGAATTACTTTCTTATCATATTGCCATGGTCTTCCTAACAGTAAATGACATACATCCATAGGCATAATATCACACAATATTTTATCCCTATATGATCTAATATGAATTTTCACCAAACATTGTTTGTTCACTAATATATTATCTTGAATTCATGCTATCCTATAGGGGTTTGGATGTTTCAATCTCTTCAAATTCAACTTGGTTACCATCTCCTCTGAAACTAGATTATCAGTACTATCACTAACAATAATAGCTTTACATACCTTTCCTCTTTACATCTGGTTCTGAATAGACTTTTCCTCTATAGTGGTTCTTTAGTCACTTCTCCATGCATTAAAGCTCTTCTTATTACCAATGACTCACCTTTCTTAGGTTTTCCAATTGAATTAGGGGATCCAACATGTTCTTCATCCACTTAAGCTGCTCTTTTAGTATACTCAGGTTTCTTTCTAGTGTTTCCTCGATGACACTCAAATGCTCTATGTCCTTCACCTCCACACTTGAAACTGGTTCCTTTGAACATGGTCTTCTCTCAAATCTCCCTTCATCTCTCTGAAATCCATCATTATGGTAAGAATTATGACCTCTATTACTGTGGTAGAAATCTGTCTTCTCTCCCTCTATGGTATGATCTAACATCCTTTTCTTCACTTTGATAGGGTTTTTAATCTTTGTTCTACTCCACATATGGTCTTCTTTCTCTAGACTGGGTCCACTCTTTTGAAATCCTCCTCTTGAGCTCCTTTGTCTTTGTTAAAACTTCTTGTTCAAATTCTCTTCAACCTTCAATGCAAATTGGTATGCTTCTTCAACAAACATCATCTTTACTAGCTCAACTCCTCTTGAATGTTTGTTCTTAGTCCATTGATATATCTTGCAACCTTTTCTTTGCTCGCTTCACTATGACTGGTTCTGATTATCATTTTGTAGAATTATTCAGTATACTCCTTCATAGATCTTTCTTTTTTCCTTAAGTTTTGCAATCTCTTTAACAATTCTAGTTCATAATTTGTTGGTATGAATTGATTCTTCAATTTTGTCACCATTCTGTCCCATTTGATGATTCTTTCTTTGCCTCTTCTCTTTCGGTCTAATTGGAATTATTTCCACCATAATGCAACATGACCTTTCAACTTTGTTTTTGCAAATCTGACTCTTTTTCAGATCTTTATTTTCTTCATATTTGAAATATTCTTCAATCTCATTGATCTAATCAATCAACTCTTTAGGATTCAAATTTCCCATGTAGCTTTGGATTTTGACTCTAGGTTGCTTACCAATCATTGAAATCACTTTCAACATCTTTACTTGATTTTATTCTTCTTCTTCTTTGTCTACGGTTTTTGCAATTTGTTTTGCATGTTCTACTTCATCATCACTTTCATCATTCTGCCTAGGGTTTAGGCCTTGCCTTCGATCTTCTTCAAAATCTAACCTAACTCGCATCTCGTGCATCATCTCCAATATTTCATCCATTCTTCCAATGACATTCACCATAGCAGGTGCTCTCCTTGGCAGCATATCTTCCCTCGAATCGGTGCAAGTGCCTTAATTCAACGATCTAACTACAAGGGTTTTAATTGCCTCAAAATTGGTGATTGGTTGAAAATGAATGTAGTTTGCCTCGAGTCAGTAATCTGTTCACCTCAAGGAATACATTTTAGGAATTGAAAACTTGCTCTGATACCACTTGGTGTAGTCATAGTAGGAGGGTCCTAGAAGGAACAATCCGAACAATGTAGCAATGAGTCAACACAATGGAAGCAACACAAAAAATTGATAGGCGAACATGAATCTTCATTGATATGGAATGCTTATGTGCAACATTGGCCACAAGGGTGAATTACAAGGGCTCACAAGCCTTGCCACAAGGGATTCAACAATTCAACTAGCCAATAGGCCTTATTACATGTCCCTGAAGGGTTTTGTGCGAAATATAACGTATCTGAATGCTATCCTCATACTACTAATCTAGAACTTGACTGATCTACATTGGATTAAAATGCTTATAAGTATGCCACTCAAGCTCTAAGACAAGTCTACGTTGATCACAAGGGTTAATAACATGATAAATGATCATTTATGAATGCCAGCCTTAAGATATGAAGAATTAGCTCCACAAGAAATTAATTAACTTGTGAATCTTCAAGATAGGTCCCAACGAACCCAAAATTCTTGTATGATGTCCAATTAAGCTCCCCAGAATCTGGAATAGGTTTGCACTAAGAAATCTAGACTGGGTCAACGCCAAATGCTCTTATTGGTAACACAATGAAACTCTAAGAGTGATAACTTTCAACAGACAACTGCAAATGATTTGAAATTTGGATATGTGATAGATGTCAATGTGTAGATGCTATATCTTGCTCTGCAAGCTGATAAAAAATGATTTGGTAAAATATGGAATGAACTACTAAAACTGCTACTAAATGCAATGCAAGAAAATAACTATTTTTGGTTGATATAGGATTGCTTTACAACCAGGGATGCTCCTACATCATATACTCAAGCTCACATAGATACAACCAAGTGGTAAGATAAAACCACGCCCCACA
This sequence comes from Sequoia sempervirens, assembly GCA_007258455.2. NCBI lineage: Eukaryota > Viridiplantae > Streptophyta > Pinopsida > Cupressales > Cupressaceae > Sequoia > Sequoia sempervirens. Next base: position 36,127 of record VDFB02335139.1, on the reverse strand, counting down.
AAACCATTGATCCCTCATTTAATATTGGGTACTAAGTTTTCACATTATTAAATACTTTCCCTAAATATTAAATCATTATCATATGTCTCCTAGACATAAAATAATGACCCAATGTTACAATACAACATTAAAAGTGGCCCCAAATAATTACCTAGTGTGGCCAAACACATCTCCTAGATGTACCACAAGTAAATAATTATTTAATTACAACACTAGAGGAAATCATTTTATGCAATGGTGTACAACACCAAATCCTAATGTTTTAATCCATTTTGAGAGCACACTCATGTTCTCTAAACTTGCATGTCCTTTCGAGGGGGTATCATCCCTGTCATTATTCCTTCAAGTCACTCATCATCTAAATGATTAGAGAATCTTTCCTAATCTAATCATTTTATTATAATCTTCTCATCCAATCAAGCACTATGTTTTATTCTTCTTTGAAATGATGCTTCTTCATAATACCATTTTAAAGAGGGGTAGAATATAAACACCTAAAATTGACACATCATCATTTCAGTTATAATCAAGACTTCACCTGACCATTTTCTCTATATTTAATTGAATAAATTTCTATTTATTCAATTAATTACATATTTTTCATTTTTTGGGTAGGTAAATTACATCCATGGAGGTTTCTCCCATTTATATTAATACAAAAGAGTATTACATTGTCTATAAAGAGCCATAGCTTGTTTAGACCCATGTATCCATAACATGACAATCTAGAACTCAATTCCTATTCTAACTACCCATTTATACTATACCATAATACTAGACTCCATTCTAGTGAACAATGAATTTGAAGTCTATGCGTTACCAACCCTATAAATAGGTAGAGTTTACATAAATTTACATATTTGTATGAACTTTGACAAGATAGGGAAACTAGACATTACTCATGAGCATTCAACCTCCAATTAAGCTATTCTTCATTGATGAATTCCACTAACCACTTGATTCCATTCATAGGCACCAAATCCATATTCCTCTTCATAAAGGTGACACCCTTCATTGCTTTTTGGCAATGTTGAGCTAACTTTATGTTTTTGGAAGTAAACAGTAGAGGGAATCATTCCACCGAGGTTCTTGGCTCCATTAATTTAGGTAAAATAAACAAGGGGAATGCCTTTAAACCCATACCAACAATCTCCAAAACCTCATCTAGATCCCCCAAGAAATATTTTTTATCAACACCTTACAAAGAGATTTCACATAATATGTTGATTCTTTGACATACAACAAAGAAGAAAAAAAGAAGATGAAACATTAGAATTTACCCTATACTTGTGTTCAACCACCAAAATTCATCTCCCAACATCCATTTCACTACAAATAGAATCAATCTATGATGGATTTTGAACACACGTTTAAGCCTTCACTCCGTAATGATGCCCAAAAAGGCTATTTGATGATGAGAGATCATGAGGCAAATGGAGGTATCCATTTTTTGCTTCTATGATGAATAAAAACCAAAGATTTGAATGAGAGAAAGCAATACCTTCCCCAAGTTAAAATGACTTTTCTAGCCATCTCACATAGGCCAAAGGATTGGAGATTGATTTCATAAATTTCGTCAATAGCTAAGTTGGCAAGCCCATCCACATAAGCATTTACTTCACAGTATATGTGGTTGGCTGTGAAGTTTTTAAATTTGCAAGAGGGCTATGTCTAATAAAGCCTCGAGCTTCCATCCATGTAAGGTTCTATTTCTTATTTTGTTTATCATCGATGTGGAATCCCCTTCAATTTATATCTTATTTAACTTTAATTTCAAGAAAAGTTGTATTCCTCCAATGAGATCTTGCAATACCACTTCATTGTTTGTGCCAATCGATAAACTACACGAGGCTCGATAAAGGACCTTCCCAGTCCCAGTCTAGTCACAGATTAGACACCCAACCCTAGATGGTCCAAGATTACCTTTGGAGGCTCCATCGATGTTGAAATTGAACCACTCATATTGTGGTGGTTGCAATCCTTAATTTTTTTCAAGGACTCAACTCCCCCAACCCCATTAACAAGGGGAATACATAGGCCAAACCATTTCTTTATCATTAAGCTATCCCATCTTATGAATGAATTATTGTTGGTTTTGTGCAATGCAACTATGTTGTTGAAAATTCTATTATGGCGACTTTAAATTTGTTTAAGAAGGAGGGAAATGATATTTCTCTATCTTGAAAACTTCTTCCATTTCACTCCTTCCATATTTCCCATAGCATGATTGATGGGTTAATGACCAAAAGATAAAAAAAGTCATATTATTATTGAGAATTGGCCATGCTTAAAAAAAACTATGGATATCATTTGGGAGGGCACTAGACCACCCCAAATTTACACACAACCACCTCCAACACTCTTAAGAGAAAGGACAACCAAGGAGAATATGGTCCACATTTTCTTCTTAGGTTTTGCATAAATTACATCTTGATGGCCCTTGATAACCTAACCTTACAAATCTATAAGTACTCAACACTTTATTTTGCAACATAGGTGAATGGTGATCCTTATTTTTTTCAAACTTACTGTTGCAACCTTGTAATCATCTTTGGCATTATAATTCCTAGATTTTGCACAATGTCACTTGATACTGTCTTTACCTTTTCTAGTTGTAATGGTTGTCTTTGATAATGGCCAAAGAAAGTCAACTTCCTAAGAAGGGATACCAATCGAACCAAAGTCCTTCCATCTTTATATTGGGAAACCCGAGGAAGTGTCCTCCACTAAATAGTATGCCACATATAATCCCATTGCTCTATGAGAATTCTCTTGGCTAGGGGAATGTCCACAACTTTGTCAATGATGGGGATATCCACCCCAGGAGTCTTCCCAGAATCATATAGATCACCCATCATGAATATCACAAGGTAGTAGTTATAATTGGCTTACAACCAAGCATGAAGTTGCACAAGTGAGAACCTTGAGGAATATTGTGTGAAGTTAATATGCTTGTCAGATTTAAGTTGTTTAAATATTTTTTTTGCAGGATTCTTACCCATTTTAGATGGGACTAAACAAAAATTTTCCAAGCTCATTCCCCCCAAGTGCTCTATTTTGTGATAGTTGACATCTAATCTTGACTCCACCCTCCTCATGAGACTCTCATATGGAGTCCCAAGTGATGAGTGGAATCTTATTTTTCTCTTAGGTTCCCTACCAAAAGAATTTCCTCATATTTTGGGTTCAAAATATGATTTACTCTAGTTGGGAGTGAGAGGCATGGCATCAAGTATATCAAGATGACTGAGATAATAGCCTTTAACATCACTATCCTTCTAGCCCACGAGAGCCATCGACCCTTCCAAGAGGTAATTTTATTTGTGCAATTATCTAATAGAGGATCTCACAATTTGGTTGTCCTTAGTCTCATTGCAAGTGGAAGACCCAGGTATGTGCTCAAGAGACAACCTTTCATGAAGTCCAAAACCCTTAAAATTTCATTTTCATTCTTATTATTAATTAAATAATATTTTATTATTTAATTAATAAATCACTATTCACCAACCCTATTCATAGCATTTTATCATTTATCACCCCTCTTCTATAGTTCAACCTTAGAGAAATAAATATAAAGTCCTTTATTCTAGAAAAAAAAAGATATCCTATTTATCTAAGTCCCTCATTCTCATCCCAAAAGCTATATAAACATATCCTACTTATTTAATTGTCCATTTTATCCAATTTTCATTAAGTTGGCTAAAACCAATTAACCCTCTAGTCACCTACTTGCACATTCCTAACCTTGATTGACCCATTCAAACCTTGCACATCCTCCAAAAAGTACTTAGTCATGGGTATTTTGTACATAAAACACAAGCCTTTGTACATGAGGCATAGGTATTGGTACACATCATATGGATCAAGATTTTTCTATACCCCTAAGGTACCTCAAGGTACCCTTTCAATCCTATATATCCACTCCTCCCAAGGGAATCCTCAATCATTGACCCCCCATGAATATTAGACCCCTCTATGCGCACCTACCATGTGGAGACAATTGTCCTCTCCTCATCACAATCTTCTTAATCAATATGAGCCCTTGATCCCTCAAATCAACAATCCCTCATCTAAAAATCTATAAATTGACCTCAACCCAAGCCATTATCATATATAGAAGCCTCAATGCAATGTTATGTTGTTGGTAGGGGCACTCACATATATTCATAAACCATCTTCAAGCACAATCACCATGATTTGGTGCAAAAAGGACTGGTATTGGTGAGAATATATTATATTCTTATTAATTTTTTAATTAATCCTCATGCTCTATCAAAGTGTTGCATATATGTGTAGTCAAATGAGTTGACTTAGTTTAACTTGTTTATGTATGTTTGCATATGCATGTGCACAACATATAATAAGTGAATTAAGAACAAGTGTAGCATATGTATAAACATGTCAAAATTAACAATGGAGGAAAGGATGTGAGCTGAGGATAAAGGGCCATTAATTTATGATGTAAAAATAGAGCCCTATTTAAGTGTAAATAAGGTAGGGTTCACTAGACTATGCAATGAAAGTGTAGAACCCTAATGATAGTAGGAAAATGATATAAAAATATGATACAATCATTATATCATAATATCACTCTATAATTAGATATAAAATAAGGTCCTAAAGAGTAGCTAGGGTGGGGAAAGGCAATTTCACACAATAAAGCACATACCTTAAGAAAAATATATAACAATGAAATATCATAATGGAATAAAACAAACCCCGACAAGATCTAGAAATAATAATGCAATAAAAAATAAAGATCTAAAATATCTTAAAAAGAGAGAAGACATGGATGAGTTCACCAAAAATGAAACGAAAAATTAACTTTCCCTAAATATGTTACTTAGAGCAATCAATTAATACAAATAATAAACACACAAATTCATCTAGATAATAGAGGTAAGACCATTTATATCATTATATTGAAAAATTAAATATTAAATTAAGAAAGTAAATTAAAAAATAGGGCACTTAGTTTTAGGAATAATGACTTTGAATAAATTTGATGCACTAAAATTGTATGTTTTGGGATTGAAATGATATCTTTATTTGTATTTTCCTTGAGATCATAATGGCTAATCAACTCTATGGAGGGCCAAAGTTGTGGGTTTGGGTCATTATTGTGGGCGCAAATATGATATATAACTACATAATTAATTTGGAATAGTGAATACGCCTATTTTTTGATTCATCAATTCATCTTGCTTTTTTGAGTGTTAAAGACTAATAATGTTTACAAACATCTAGGAAAGATTGCTAGATTACAAGGGTCGTCTTCTTTTAAGTTGACTCTCTTGATATGACATACTCTATGATAAAGGAAGAGACCGAGGACAATAATTTTCAAACATGTAGATGTAGACTTTGATTTGTTTTATTACATCAATTAAAGTGTTCCCAACATGCTTTGCAAAAAATATTGAATGAAGTCTAAAGTGATAGGAAAATGTAATTGAATACTTTTAAATATAGGGATATAATGATAAATTGTGCGAATATATGTTTAGTTGGGTCCAAGCTAGAAAAGAATAGGTAGTAGTTAGGAAAAAAAAAAATTTAAAATTTAAAAAATTAGAGGTTAAATTTACAAGTATGAGACCAATCTCGCACCTTCCTAAGACACAAGAATGACAAAATCTAAGTGAATAATAAATACATAGATAAGTACAATAAATGTATAATTTGAATGAATATATTGAAACACATATGTATATAAATAAAATGAATGATAAACATATAATAATGTGTATGATAAATTAGATGAATAAAAATATAACGAAATGAAGATGTCTTAATACACTATTTACTAAAATATAAATAAATTAATCCATTCCCTTAAAAACAAGTAAATAAACAATACATAAATATACACATTTAACCATTTAACAGTATAAACCGTGAAACCATTCGATAACACCTTCATGTGTAATTGTTGCTATTTGTTTAACAATAATCCGAAACATGTCTCTTCCAAATAGCATCATCTGTATATGGGCTGCTCTTGGATATAGGTAACCAAAAACAGAAGTTCAAAAATAATGGACAGAATGGCAGACAGACGAGCAGGCGAGAGGTATTTGAGAGATGAGAGCAGGGAGTATGCACGGCGTAGCAGGGATCGATCCCCAGATCGTAGGGAGTATGCACGGGGTAGTAGGGATCGATCCCCAGATCGGAGGGAGCATGCGCGGCGTAGCAGGGATCAATCCCTAGATCGCAGGAAAACTCGCAAAGAGGAAGACTACAGAGATGACACAGATAGCAGAAGACATGCCCCTAGCCCAAGCCCAGCTCGTAGCAGGTATGAACGCCACCTCCCTTCTCAAAACGGCAACAGCTCTCCCAGTCCTTTACATGGAAAAAGAGAATTCGATCATTACAGTCCAAACCGTCAATCTAATCCAAACTATTATCGAAACCCTAGAAGTGAAAGCCGGTATGAAAGGGAGCGTAGCCTCATTCCAGAGCCCACTACTTTCAGAAATGGGCATCGTGATCGAAATTATTATTCTGTGAGAGAGAGTCTTCATGAAAGCGAGCGCAGTAGGAGTCCAATCCCTAGGTTCGAGGATCACGGGGTTTCGAACCCTCGACGGAATGGGTACTATGACAGGGAAGGCCGGAGTCCAAGCCCTAGTTATGATCGCAGAGGGAGTCCCAGTTATAATCCCTACAAGCCCGCCGGGAATCGTCAGGCGTTTTTGGAGAGGGATGTGAGGCGCCCCGGGGATAACCAGTCAGAGAGTGACGATGAGGAATTGAAGGGGCTGGATTATGCCGAGTATCGCAGGCTCAAACGGCAGAAATTGAGAAGAAAGCTGAAGAATTGTATTTGGAAGATTACTCCCAGTCCGTCTCGTGAGGAGATGGAATTTGACACCAGCGGAGAGAGACCGAAGATTGAAAAAACAGGGATTGATGTGTACGTGAATGCAAAATTGAATGGTAAAAATGATGAGCATGATTCCGAGGACAACGCACTGGGAAAGAAGAGGAATGGAGCAAAGAAGAAGGGGTCTGGCAAGTATTCTGACAGTGGGAGTGAGGACGGTGAGCAGGGAAAGAAGAGAGATATAATAAAGAAGGGGTCTAGGAAGTATTCTGACAGTGGGAGTGACGACAATGGGCAGGGAAAGAAAAGAAATGTAACGAGGAAAGGGTCTGGGAAGTATTTGGACGGTGGGAGTGAGGACGACGAGCAAGGAAAGAAGAGGGTTTCAAGGAAGGAGGTGTCTCAAAAGTATTCCGACAGTGGGAGTGATGATTCTGAAGGTTCTATGTCTGAGAAGGAATTGGATGATGACGAGTCAAGTGATTTGGATGATAGGAAGGAGCGTAAAAAAAGGGGTAGTTCTAGGAGGAAGAAGAGAGTCAGGGATTCTCACAAGAGCAGGAAAATAAAGGCCATTAGTGAGAGCAAGGGTGAAAGCAGTGAAGAGGTTAGTGCGTCTGAAGGTTCATCATCATATAGTAGTGAAGAGGAAAGGCCGAGGAAGAAGAGCAAACAAGGGAGCAAGTACAGGGAGCCTAAGAAGAGGTCAAAAAGAAAGGTGCGTAGGTCCAAAAGGTCTAAAGCAAGGAGTAGCAAAGATGGTTCAGAGAGTGCATCGGAATCAGAAAATGGCATCGATTCTTCTGATAAGGAAGGGAATGATAGCAAGATCCCCAAATTGGGAAGGGTTTCAAACCAAACTGATAGCAGGAAACACAAGCAGCAGTCACCTTCTGAGAATAATGCCTTGTCTGAACCTAGTAATTCTGATTCTGAACCTGTCGGGATTGAGGAGGATAAAGAGGATAAGAGCCTACCTGTTGAAATTGATGATGAGGCTCTTATGTTTAAAGAAATGATTGAATCTCAGAAGAAATCAGCAGCTGCGGGGCTTGAAAATGAACCATTTGTGGGTCCAGCGCCGGCTCCAAGAGCTGAGGGGCATATCAGCTATGGAGGTGCCCTTCGGCCAGGAGAAGGAGATGCAATTGCACAGTATGTGCAACAAGGGAAGCGTATTCCTCGAAGAGGAGAAGTGGGGCTGTCAGCTGAGGAGATTCAGAAATTTGAGTCACTAGGTTTTGTAATGAGTGGAAGCAGGCACCAACGTATGAATGCTATTCGTATCAGAAAGGAAAACCAAGTGTACAGTGCTGAGGACAAACGAGCATTGGCTATGTTCAATTACGAGGAGAAGGCAAAACGTGAGCATAAGGTTATGTCAGATCTGCAACGCTTGGTGCAGAGGCATATTGGACAAGATGTTGGCCCAACACATGATCCTTTTGCTGCTAAGGCTTCAGAGGCGGCAGATGGTTAGGTTTTTGTGGATGGTGTGTTTAACTTTATGAACCTTTGTACAATTTCTGGATGTTTTCATAATTTGCACTTGTGTGTAACGATATTGTCAACGAGTTCTACTTTTTCCAGCCCATTATAATTATGCAGATGTTTTTGCATTCATTTGATATGTGTATTTTCTTAAGGCATTTCAGGGCTAAATATTTTACGAGATATGGCAAATGTAATTCAGAAATAGAAATCCTTTTTATCTATGTACGTGAACAATAATCTCTGGGTTTAAATCTATTATCAGAATCTCCAAAATGCAAGAATCCACTAAAGGTTTTTCAGAGAATAGCCATTAATGTATTGGGTGAGCAAAATGTTTCTCCCCTTTCCAAACTGCCATTGTGCTCTTTATTGACCAATGTTATCCTTGGACTGATATTAATTCTTCCACCACTCACTTTCTTGAAATCTGCCAAGGGTTTATTTTGGCCGATCTTTGCTGCTTTTATAATTTCTATCTGAAACTATTTTTATTAGCATGTGAAATCCATTTTTTTGTTCCATTTTTTAAGAATTTGCAAGGAACTCACTAGTAGTTGTGACAAAAATGGGTTGCAGAAGTTATTGATGTTGACAGCATTTATTTGCTTGACTAGACTGATACGAGGCCTCTCTATTACAATTGTTGAAACTTGTTGAAAGTGTATGCTGCTTTTTAAATATTGCTTCATGGCAGGGCAGAGATGAAAAATAGATGACAATTATAGTTTTTTGAGGGTTAATTTCTATTCTTCTGTTCATTTTGTTTAGGAATAGCTTATTGTATGAGTATCTTAGGAGATTTTGCTGATTATTTTCCTTGCTTTGTCAAGCCCATGTTTGTAATGGTAACTAAGCAATACCAGATCAAGTCCTCACCAAGAAAATTTAATAATTTGACACCTGGTTTTGTTATCTTGCGAGCATTTATCAATTGCTTCTGAGTAACATGTAATGTTCCATCATAAATGGTTTTATTTAGTTAATTTTTAACTTTAGTTATCATAGGTACAAACAGATCTTTATTCGCCTCATATGTTTTCTCTTAATTTAGTTTATATTAAAAGGGATGCAATTGGATTCTTATCAACCTGTTCGTTTGCAGTTCACACCAAAAATCTATACAGTTATTAGTTGAAATCAATAGGTAATAGGTTTGAGTCTTGAGAAGCTGGAACATCTCTGCTCCTCTAAATCCTTATTGGTCGTTGCTCTTCTTCTTCAGTGTCAAAATCTTTGTCATTGCCAGAGCAGATACAACAAAATCATAAACCAAATTTCTGTTGGTTTTCATTGTGCAGGTTTACAGAACAAGTACATATTTATTTTGATCAAGGAAGTCCCAATGCTTCACCCCTGTGAGCATCACCTAGAAGCAATGAGTGCTAAGTGGACCATTTATTCTCATGAGAGATGGGTTTGTGTAATCTACTACTAATGAAATATGGGTCAATGAGTTTGACTCAAAAACTACACAGTTGAATCCTAATAGCAATATCATGTTTTGACACATTGTGAAAAATAGCTCCTACTTATGAGCTAAAGGAAAAATCAGAAATCTTGAGGTTTGCCGATTTTTTCCTCATTAAATCGCAATTTTGTTTGGGTATTTCATTGACTGTCAATTTTTGCCGGTTTTCTCTGATTTTTGCTAGATTTCTCTGAGTTTTTAGGGTATTTTCGAGGGTTTCTAGTTGCAATTACCTGTTAAAAACTTTTGCACAATTTCTGACTGCGTTTTCCACGACTTTTGGCAGCGGCAATTTCTGTTACTTATCAATTGATGAGCTAACGGGGCTCGTTAATGAATGGTTCATATGGCACAACACTTGCTGAAGGTTTTGCAAATGGACTTGCGAGCTAAGAGGGCTTGATCTTTGATGAAGAAGAGAAAGGAACTACCAAAAGGAGGAGATGGGTGAAAATGGGGAAGATGGTGGCAATGAAGGGGAAGAAGAAGATGAAAATGCCTCATAAATGAAAATGTTGAAAAAATGAAGTTGCAAGAATTACAGATCAAAACATTCTATGGCAAGCCTTTTGGGATGCTGATATCTTATAAGGCTTACATAACATTAATGAGTTGCCTTGGTTGGCAGGTGTTTCTCTGACTACTTTCCATGATAGAATCACAAATGGAAGATATTTATCTGGGGTGGTAAAGCTTGAACAACATGTGGACAGTGCAGAGCATTTATATTGATGGCAACTCTTGATACCATAGATAATGCTATAAATGTCACGACACTTAATTATTGCAGAATAAGATACCAAGAAGAAGCTGGGCTCATGCTTCATAGAGAATGTAGTCTTTGATGAAACCCAACGCTTACCCTTTGTTGCAACAAAAGTTAAGACATGGAATGAGAATGGGATGAAGAAGATGAAACTACTACTTGCAAAGGTTGCCATTCCTCTTTACAGAATTGTAGCATAATTACAGATTCTTGAGCAGGGATCCTATGGAGAGATTGAAACCAGAATTGAGATTTTCTCTTCTCAATATGGGCTTAATGATCTCTATTACAAAAGCTTCCAGAGGCAATATGGGTACATGTCTGAGGTCTGTGCTGCTAGATCTCTGTGTAGGTTGATTGCTCTGGTATTCACAGAAAGATAACAACAAGAAGTTCATGGCAACAAAGTTCTGGTTAGTATATTGTTGCCTTTCTTTGAACAAATTTGAGGAATTGAAAAAGGGGTTCCAATGGGTAGAATTTTGTAATGGTGAAATTTGCATACCCATGCCAAGTTGCATTTAGTTTTGGATCCATTTTGAGAAGAAGTCTTAATACAATTACATAACAACATGTGGCACAGTTTTGTGCTAAGTTTGTCTCTTCCTAGTGCTATCCGTTCTCACTCTACACACATATGGCATACCTATACATGCAACCTTGTCCCTTGCTTATCTACACCAATTCCCACACATTCCTCTAGTGTATTTGCCCATTATTCCACATATCCGCTCTTGATCTTGAAATCCGACAATACCCGTCCTTGGTCATTTCTTTGGTGCTTGGGATCAATCCTGCATGATGCAGATCTGACCAGAAATTCAATTTTTTTGAAATTCTAAAAACCAACTCATGTTTTTTCTTCATAGTTGACAGGAGCCCACTTGATACATGCTTGCATGATGATGGGTTATGTTTTCGTATTGAAGATATTCATTTGAGTATTAATTCATATCAGATTATCATTCGTAATCCTAGAACATTCAAGGAGCATTCCATAGGAACATTTCGACTTGGTGCATAAAAAAGAACAATACCTGCATCAAAATTTGCATCCTAGATCATTAGTACACTTGCTTGTTGTTTGTCCACATTTGCCAATGTTGTAAAGATGACCATTCAAGACAGTTGATTGAGGAGAACATGAAGCCTTGCAATTCAGCAATCTCCCCAAATTATTTCTAAAGATTGTTAGGAAAAAGGAGGTGTCTCAACCTTTGATTTTTTGGAGCATGTTTAATTATTTAATTATTTATGGTTTTATTTGTTGAAGATAACTCAAGAAAGAGTAGGGAGTTGTGCATGAAGACAATTCCTATTTCATGTTGAGTTTGCATGAAATGTGAGATATTTGGAGGTGCAGTTATATTTTGGCAAGTGCAGCTTTTGCATGTGCAAGTTTAGTGACAATTGGCAGTTGCAATATTGCATGTGTTGACAATTGGAAACTTACCGCTATGCACGTGTAGTGGTTTTGGCACTCTCCGTGTTGCATCTTCAGTCTTGTGCGTTGGATTTTAGAAATTTCTAATTAATGCTTTGTAAGCTCCTATATATTGAGCACTTGTATTTTGGAGTTGTAGATTGTTGTTTTGTTGAAGTATCGTTATGTTGTTGGAATTACTCCAGAATCGAGAAGTGTGAAGACTCCTGCAAGAACATAGCTCTACAATTATATTGTAACTTGTTTGTTGTTGCTGAATAATATAATTGAGCTGTGTTTTGGAGTGTGGGGTTTTCCCCCACTTAAATTATGTGTTTTGTTTTTCATTGTTTATCTGATGATGTATGTGCATCTAAATCTGTAACAGTTTAAAGGTGTTTAAGAAATTTTTGCAACTCTCTCTTGCTTAGATTGGTGTAGGAGTATCTTCCGCACACACGGCTTCCTTATAAAGACCACCAGTCCTTAAGCACCTGCAGACAACAGAGATTGGAGCAAACAGGGTAGTACACTTTTCACCAGATCAGATATATGCTCCATGGAATTGACCCATAGCTTCAGGATTGACCTACAAAAAGTTCCAGGCTTGCACAGAATCCAAGAACAGTCAACACTTAAAGGCCATCATTTTTCTATATTGAGGCGAATCAATTCTGCTGGTCATCAGCAATCATAATCCATACTTGGAGCAAGATCTGAGTACAGTTGTCACTTGCATTTAATTTCCTAAATTAGCATTTATTTCAGACTTATCCATTCACAGTTGTCATTTATTTCATCTAGGTTAATTGTAACTGATTTGCTTGCATTTATTTAATTAGCCTGGATTAACTTTGTAAAGAGTATTTTGATGTTCTTTTACAAGATTAAGGATTCAGGAGATGTATATATCATTTATTTTCCTCAGGCTCTGAAAAGCTTCTGCTCTTTAGTGATTGATGCATTGGCAGAAGTGAACACAGACAAAGATTGTGGTGTGTGCATGTGCTATTCCTAGTACTAGGGAGGTACTCATGGTGGGTGTACGCAAGAGGCTGTATTTGGTTGTCCACTTTTGCAACCTATTTTGGCCATGCACTTAGTGCTATTGGAAATGGATCTGGGCCTTCATAGATGAGAACAGGTGTGGAGAACTGCAATGCCTTCATTCATTTGATAAGAATAACACCACTGAATCATGAAATACAAATGTCACCATCAAACATACTTCATCCCTATTACTTGAGCTTCTCTTTTGTAGTTCAAGTAGTCATTTTTTCAGCTCCACCTACAATGACATTGTTCCAGTATTTGCATTTGTTATGCTAACATAACATATTGAACATTTTAAGCTCAACATAATGACAATACACGATTATCTGCAGCCTTGGGATTGTAGAACTTGTGTGAATGCCCTGTTTTTATTTGAAGTAGTCTTTTTAGATCCAATCAATCTTATATGAGTTAATATAATCTATTCTAGGTATCATTCTAGGTGAAAAATACAGGTTAAGTTTGGTGCCGATTTCCACATCATCTTTTGGAACGAAGTGAGCTTGAATACATTCTTAAAAGGAAACTAATAGAGGATTAGGGACCAATAGCAGAGATTGAATTTATGCTACCCTAACAGATAGGATAGATGAAGGAAGATTATATATATATAATTTGTAAATTACAATGTTGGGATTGAAGAATTCTTCCATTGCCTTGAATGTTAGGGTTAGAAGGCAGATCTTTAACAATTAAATGCAGATTTGATCACTAAAACGGAGAAATAAAACACACAGAAAATTATAGTAGAAACAAGACAACACAGAGAATTTAACGTGGTTCACTCAATATGGGCTACATCCACAAAACCACAGCCATCCAATGATTTTATTATCCAGTGCAAAACATATTACAATCTTGCGAAAAATGCCCTACTGTAACCCCCATCCCAATTGCTTATAACAAGCTTTTTAGAAGCTTCCAGAATTAGGGTTCTACAAAGTTGGTTTTTTTCTTTTTTTGGTGACGAAGTGAATTTTTTTTTCTCAGGGGCTGCCGCCCTCGAACCCCGGTGAGGATACATGAAGAGTGTATAGTATAGCATGATCGGTCGCCACATACCAACATTGAAACCAGTTGTTTGCATTCAAATTTGGCTAGTTTCCTTCCACTAACATAATTGTAAAGTGCAAAGTGGTGTTACCAGGGTCCTTGATTTTGGCGAGGACTGCCTGCAAAAGGGGTCATTGCCCCATGTGCAAAGGAATTTGCGTGCCATTATTTGTTAGGCTCTAGAGATCCCACTTTGCATTCATATTTGGCTAGTTTTCTTTCCACTAACATAATCATAAAATGCAAAATGGTGTTACCAGGGTCCTTGATTTTGGTGAGGACTGCTTGCAAAAGGGATCATTGCCCCATGTGTAAAGGAAACTGCACATCCTTTTCCTTAGGCGCTGGAGATCCTTTGCATTCAAATTTGGCTAGTTTCCTTTGACTAACACAATCATTAAGTGCAAAGTAGTGTTCCCAGGGTCCTTGATTTTGGTGAGGACTGCCTGCAAAAATTTGCCCATGTGTAAAGGAATCTGCGTGCTTGTATTGTTTAGGCTACAGAGATCCCACCTTAACTTTTCAATCTGATTCACAATTTTGATATCTAACACTAGTCTCACAGGTTAGAGTAAGCATTTTCTGGAGTAGATTTATTACATCAATACAAACCTACAAAAATTCCAAATATGGCTCTGACAGTTTCTATTGTCTAGATTAAGGCATACGTACTGAAGAATTCCTCTTCTATTACAAGCAGAAGGAGCCACTCCTGCTAATGGGCCAATTACAGTTGCTTAAAATATCCAGAACCTATTCATCGGCCCATTCTGTGCATATCCACTACCCTGTTTCAAAGTTCCTATCCACTAATTACTATTATTTTTATTAATTACCACTAATCAATAAAATAAACTATAAATTCTAATGCAGTCTAATGTTTAATTAAAACAAAGATGACTAAATTCACTTTCAGTTGTAACTTATGTATTTTATAACAGATACGATACCAACTAGTGAAAACTTTGCATACTAATGGTGTAACTGCTAGTTTTATATTCTCTAGATTAAGGCATAGGTACTGAAGAATTCCTCTTCTATTGCAAGCAGAATGAGCTACTCCTGCTAATGGGCTCTTAAAATATCCAGAACTTATTCATCAGCCCATTCTGTGCATATCCACTACCCTGTTTCAAAGTTCCTATCCACTAATTACTATTATTTTTATTAATTACCACTAATCAATAAAATAAACTATAAATTCTAATGCCGTCTAATGTTTAATTAAAACAGAGATGACTAAATTCACTTTGAGTCATAACTTATGTATTTTATAACAGATACAATACCAACCGGTGAAAACTTTGCATACTAATGGTGTAACTGCTAGTTTTATATTCTTCAAGTGTTTTAATGTACTGCTATTTTTTCTTTATTGAGCCACTTTACTTCGCTGAGCCATTAGTGACTTTTAATGTAATCCTTAACTTTTTTTGTCTTCCAATCTATTCCATGGCTACTTGACCATACATTAGCAGAAATTGTGAATCTAGAAGCTATTTAGTAAGTTCTTAGATGCTAATAAACTTCCAATAATTTACCTTACCAATTCTCCTCTACCCAATAAGTCTTACATGTTATGGATATTAAAATTTTATTTGTCTGTTTTAATTGTTGACATGACCTTCAGTTCCTCCGTTCCCTTGAACAAGTGTTTATGCCATTAAGTGATTAACTGAGACTAACTTTTATCTCTGTTGGTAGCCATAGGATACATGACTAAATGGGTGGGAGAAAAAGCTCTTACAAAGTATACAAGTATGATCAAATTCATTTACGACATCATTTCTCTATGGTATGCCATGAAGATTATTAATCGAAGCTGAACTCAGTTTTACTCTCATTTAATAATAACAGAGGTTCTGGGTTGACAAAATGAATTGGGGGGCTATGGTTGCCTGCTAAGGAGTTTTGATAAGGATAATATATGAAAACTATGCAGCTCTTTGGAGAATTGGTCAAATGAGAAGGTGTTTTCAAAGCAGGCCAGTGTGGTCATGGCCTAAGTTCTCAATCAAACTCGAAGGTTTCAGCAGTCCCTCAGTGGAAGTTTCCTAAACAATGGCACTGCATATTGAGAAGGAAATGTGTTTCCTAATTGTGTGTCATATAAATCTCTAAAATGCTTTGTCATGTAATATTCTTCTGGAAGGAACACATTTTAACTTCAATTCAGGAAGTGCTTAACACATTTCATTTTTAGTCTAATGACAGCCAAAAATTGCCCAACCGAATACTCTTGTTTTTGCAGATATGCCCTGAAGAAGATTCACATAGCTTGCTAAACAGATGTTGGGAAATATTACATCTATAACATAGTTAATAGCTTAATAAATAGATAGTTAGCATGTTAGTAAATGATAACATTAGTGATTAGTGTGTTTGCTCATGGGGTGCAGACTGGATGGTTAAGCCGTTGAAAGACATGGATGATGGTTGCAGGTTCCAATCCTGGCTCCAACAACTGCATGAGTAAGGGCAGCTCATGTGGCTGGAGTTTGTAGGGGCCGCATTATTAGGACCTTGTAAATGGGGTTCCGGCTAGTGCTGATCCCTCTGTATCAAACATAAAATAAAATAGTGTAGTGTATTGAATAATGTTGTTTGTATTATTTGTTAGGTGTGGTAGTTTAGGTTAGTTGTGTGGAGGAATTTACTGAAAGGAAGTTGTAGGGTGGTTGATGGGAAGAGGTTTTTTATTTTATAAAGACAATGCAAACAATGCAATATTATCCTGAATCAATCATAGTACTGCATATTCGGTGTTATATCTGTGTATTCATGGCTTAATAAATAATAATCCTTCCTCAGTTTATTATCCAACGCAAGTAATGCAATATTATCTCGAATCAGTCATATGCTACTACAAATTTGGTGTTATATCTCTGTGTATTCATGGCATAATAATATCTCAGTTTTATGCTCTTAATTTTAGCATGGTATCAAAACATTTATCCTTCCTTTACCTGCTGGTAGTTGTCACGTCTCTTCCTTAGGCTGACCCGACTTTATCTTAATTAAAAAAAAGTGTTTTTCAACACTGTCGACCTATGTAAATAATAATAAAATTTAAATATAAAATATTTAATAAAAAGAAAAATTTAAATTTGAATTGGGGTGCCAAACTTAGGGCCCACGAGTCCTATTTTCCAGTCATGAATAAATGCAGGTTTAGGCGTCATTTTCGAGACACTTTTTGGAATTGAACTTCTGTTTTTGCATCCAGATCACGTTGCTCTAATTGGGACGAAAACCTCTGTCTGAGTGCCCTGAGGTAGGAAAACCCCTGCCTCAGACAAAACCACCCACAGTAGTTCCTAACTGAGAATTTTCTATTGTTTTTTGCTGAGTGTTGATTGTTAACATTTTCCTTGGTATTTCATAGGTGGAGTTAAAGACCTTGCCCAGATTTGCGTGGTGCCATCTTTTAGGGTTAGCTGGAACAAAAGGGAATCAGACAAGTTGCAGACTGTACAGAACCAGATATAGGGTGATTTTCAAGAGGACAGACCTGGATGCACTTACTACTAACGCTCAGGCACCCAGTTCTGAGTGATATATTCAGATTTGGCTTCTGAAGTGGCCGAATTGTGGAAGATAATTGTTAGCAGAGTCAGCACATTCTGTTATTGAAGACTTGGAAGCAGTTTTCTGACTCAAGCGCTTGCTATTGTGGAAGATTGAACTGGTTTAGGAGGAGTTATAGGAAACTGGGCCTGCTGCTAGTGTACCAACACCAGCGCCACCCCTTGAGGAGTAATGGAAGTAGTATTGGAAGCTCACCAGAAATCTTGACCCAGTTGCCAAAAATTCAGATCCAGAACAAACCTGTGTGGGGAATCCATGGAGGCAATTTTCAGGTGTCTATAACCCGTGTGGAATCAAGAGAGGCAGGACATAATACATCATCTGTAATCTGATATTTACTATCTAACAAATCTCCTAATTGAGGGGATTATGTTTATCAACTAAATTTGTAAGTGATGAGCACACGATTATACTGAGAAGGGGTGTGGGAGGGTGAATCAGTATAATACAATTTTTACTTTTTCAAACTAACAACCACAATACTATCAATTGCACAATATCATTCACATAAGATCTAACAATTATGCAACACAAGAAGAACACATTATTTATGTGAAAACCCTTACGGGAGAAAAACCATGGCAAAATATTGCTTATATAAAACTTCTTACAATCTTTGTAGGCACCAACCTATAGGAGACACCAATCCCCTCTTGTACAATTTGTGAGCACCAACCCACTAGAGACACCAATCCCCACTTATAGAATTTGTAGGCACCAAGCACTGGAAATACCAATCCCCACAACTGAGCACCAACTCAGCAAGAGACACCAATCTCTTTGATATGAGGCACGAACCTTGTCAATATGGGGCATCAACCTCTCCAATACAAGGCACCAACCTCTTCAATAGAATCTTGGCTTTTTGAGGATAAATATTCTTTACAAATAGCCTTTAATGATCTCCTTTTATTTTCTCCTCCTCAAAATCTTCGCACACAAATTTGCATATATTCTCTTTCTTAAATATTCATACACAAAGCTACATATATTCTTCTTGTTAAATCTTCTTGTTCTTGAATGATATATCTTTGTGTCTCACACACTTCCCTTCTTTACAACTTTGCTTGTATGATATTACCTTTATTCCACACTTCTCACACATTTCTTATTCTCTTTTATATCTCCATATTTCTCTGAAGAGATACATCCTTTCAAAGATAATGACCCTTCAAATAGTCATGACTCTTAAATAATAATTGCTGCCTTTCCACACATATTTAGAATAATATATATTTTTATCCTCCACACACTTCTCTTTTGACTAATAGATCTTCCTTACTGTTCCACACACATCTATTTATATCGAATAATAAATGTTTTTATCCTCTACACACTTCTCTTTTGACTACTAATAGATCTTCCTTACTGTTCCACACACATCTATTTATATCTTTACATCTCAATGAAGAGTTGCATCTCTTTGAAAAGAGATATCTCTTTAAAAGGATATGTTTTTTTTTGAGACTAATTGCTGCCTTTGAATACTTTTTCTTTCTCCTTAATGTCTGCCTTTGAATGATCTATTATTTTCTTATTCTTCAATGGTCATAGCTCTTCAACATGTCTCTTGACTATTCTTAACCAAATCTTTAATTAATAGTATTCATTCACTTCATTCTTCTATATTCCTCTTATTTATTTCATGCTACATATTCTAATTCCATACACCTCTTTGAATGATAAGACCACCTTCTTTTTTTTTAAATTCCTCACTCACTCTTGAATGATAAAACTTTCCCACGCATAACATCTCATGGAATGACTTCTCTTATATATCTCGTCTCATCATGAGACACAACCCTTCACCATACCCTTGTGACTTTTGGTTAAACCTATTCTTTATTTAATTTATTAATTATCATGTAAGAAGTGCTTCATAATATATCTTCTATTCATTCCCTTATTCCTTTATTGAATTCAATTTACTTCATCATTGATATATAATTCATTTCATTATTGATATATCTTTTCTTGCTCCACTCACACACTTCATCTTTTATGCACTCTTCTCAATTTGATTTTACTTGGCCTTTGAACATCGATTAGTGGCCTTTGGTCTTTGTCCATCATACGATTTCTTCTATTGACAAAGTGCTCTTCTCACCTTTGACATCAATGATAATATTCTAACAATCTCTCATACTCTTTTGACATCAATGACAATCAATTCCAACAGTAAGATATTGCATGCTGTTTCAGATCTATATTAATCTCAGTTAAATTCAGTTATTGAAACTCTGCTGTGCAGTTTTTGTGTTGACATCTCTGCTAAATGCTTTATAAAATTCTGGAATGTTTCTGAGGGTGACTGTTTATTGGCCATTCATTCACTTTTGGTGAACACTAATGATCCGTAACTGGTGAAGATGAATTACTAAACCCTAGGAATTGCATAGAACTGGTGAAGGTTGGACCATTAAAACCCTAGGATATTACAATAGTGAAGCCCCATCCTTGTCCTGAAGCAATCGAGCATTTGTAAGGGAATACTCGGTAGAAACATATGCAGTGATTGAAGGAGAATGTTAAGTATGAGAATATTGCTGCTGATTCATGACTGCAAATTAGATGCCCATAGCCTTCACATGGTTGGGCTACAGCAAATGTCAAATGTAGAAGCTTTGCCCATTTGGGAGGAGCATAGATCTGTGGTCTACTAGTGATGCTATGGAAATTTGTTGTAGGATCTGTTAATCATGCCACCGGTTCCTGAAGTTTCTCTGTCAGTATTGTTTACTTGGATCCTCTGCAGTCACAACCCTTTATAAAAGAGTTTACAGATTTTGATAACATTTTAAAAGGTACAACACCGCCTAAGAATTCACACCTCAATTTCAACAGCAAGCATACTGAATGTAGATCCTCTTATCCTCTCATACTTTGAAAGAAAACTTTGCATATTATATTGAATTTCCAAGGGGGGAAGAAACTGTCCACAAGCATTTGGAATGCTGTTCTATGAAGATTTAAATCAGATGAGAATAGAGCTTGCCGTTGGATATTTGGCACCACCTTATGATTATTTCCCAAGTGAAGAGTCGAAATGTCAAATGCCGTCTGTGAAGAAGGCATTTGAATTTTTCCTCTGCCAATCCATCATGCTTTAATTAAGAAATATTTGAATCATTTGCGGTAACATTGAGTTTTACTAAAAATAGAAGGCATAGGCCTATTTCTTAAGGAGTGGAGGAGCATGGTTGGTTTTAGGAGAATTTAGAAATAAAACCTTGAATTGGAAGGTTAAAAGTAGTGTTTCATCGAGTTTTACTAAAAATAAAAGGCATAGGCCTATTTCTTAAGGAGTGGAGGAGCATGGTTGGTTTTAGGAGAATTTAGAAATAAAACCTTGAATTGGAAGGTTAAAAGTAGTGTTTCTTTGAGTTTCTAGGATGGGGGGATGTGGGATGGGTATTCAGAGACAACAGATATTTACCAAAATTTTGGGGATGGCATATGTGGATGGCTATATATATATATATATATACACTATAATTTACACAAAAATGTGTTATAAAATAAAAAATTGCACACTAATTTTGTATGGGAGATACCATTAAAAGTATATTATATAAGATTTAAATGTGTTTTAATAAATTTTTTGGAGGGAAGAATAATAGAAATCACAGCTTTGATTTATACATAGAGTATATAAAGAAAAGCGTAGAGAACAGGGCAAGGTATGAGCAGTTTATCAATTCCACACACAAGAGCGGTGATATTGGCACTATGAAATATGAGTGCAACTGGTTGGAGAACATGAAGCTGCCCAGATTGAAGAAATTTAGATGCTCGGGATTGGATGCTAACAGTATTTGTCAAGATCGATTTATTTGTGTGTTGACTGAGCTTGTGTTTGATGAAGAATTAGTCAAGCTTCCTTTGCCTGCTTCCATACGAGGTAAACAATTTTTATTTTTGGGAACATATTTTAAGTTTTTTTTTTTTCACTGCAAAAAATTGTTTTGCCATGGGGGATGTCGGGATGTCCCTGGGATGGCTTGCCACTCCCCAAATGAGGGATGTTCACATTGCAGATGGGGCAGCCTTGGAATGTCCCTATTTTAAATTTTTTAGAATGGCAGGGGGATGTTATGCTCCATTCCTTGGGTACACTGGGTAAAAGTTTGAATCTCACAACATCCTTCAAGCTTTTATGAATAATGCAAGACTGATAGAAAAGTTTGCACATATACATTCTCTGTGTGTATTTAGCATGTCTGAAGATGGATGAGATTTTTAGATTTGATATTGGCTTGGGAGTCACAAGTTCAAGACTTCTGATGCATACCTTTAGAAAGCTTATTTTTTCCTTTTTAAGGCTTCCTATTTGATCTTTTGATGTAATTTTTTGTGAAAGGTGCATTATTGGTGGAAACTGAAACCTTGCAAATGTTTATTGTGCTTGATGTTGCACACTTTGCTTATCATACCAATGTTGTGTGCTTGGTAATATATGGAGATTCAAATGCTACATTCGATGGATAAAAACTAGCAGTCACAAAGGCTGGATGCACTATAGGTTTGGAGGAATCACCCTATCTTGAGCCAGCTTCCTGCTCAGAGATGGACCATTGCATGAGAAGCACCAGTTCATTTGTGCTACCTTTTAGATTGAGGGGGGGCTTGGCAGTTCTTAGTTGTGATTTTGGAAAGTGTGTTTATCCCTATCTATATTTATGTTGGCAGGTTCCTATTGTACGTTGGAGGAGAGATTTGTATCTTTTTGGCATTGGAGGGATTTTGACACTCTTAGAGGGACTTGTATCTCTTTAGAACTCTTAGACGGGAATTGTTCTCTCAATGTGCAGGCATTGGAGGCGGGATTTTGACACTCGTAAAGGAGTCTGGATTTTGAGAGGGGAGTTCTCTCATTGTGCATGGAGATTGGGATTTTCTCGCTCACGTGGTACATAGGATTTGTTATGGGTTTTGTTTGACAGAAACATTCACTGACGTAATCAGTTTGGTGTGTTTTGGGTGAGTTTGGAGATTTGGTTAGCCGCTTCATCAAATTTCCTTTTAGGGCTGCTATCTACCCAGTTAGCGTTCCTTTGTTCAGAGTGATGCAATAAAGGGTGAGGGTGGGAAGTGGGGGCGCGGGGGAAATGTTGAGAAATATTACATCTATAATACAGTTAGTAGGTTAATAAATAAATAGTTAGTATGTTAGTAATTAATAATGTTAGTGTCTTCAATAATGTTGTTAGTATTACATTGTCGGGTGTAGTAGTTTAGGTTAGTTGTGTGAGGGAATTTCTTGTAAGGTAGTTGTAGGGTGGTTGATGGGAAGAGTTTTTTATAAAGACAATGCAAACAATGTAATGTTATTTCAAATCAATCATATGGTACTACATATTTGGTGTTATATCTCTGTGTATTCATGGTGTAATAATCTCGGTTTTATGCTCTTAATTTCAACAACTGATAGATGCAGCCATTCAACATATTAAGAGGCATTCCCTTAATTTTCCAATGTTTTTTTTTTTTTAATTCTCAATTCCTAGGTTCACACCTTTCCACATAGAGGAACATCTTCCTTACAAAGTCTGTCCTTCAGGGTTGAGCGTCAGTGAAGGTAAACATATTACGGTTTCCTTCTGACATAATTTTAATTTTGCTATTGTATGAATGGTTTTGGGTTAATCACAGGCAATAAGCAATGGATGAAAGTATTAAAATGTCGAGTCCTTGACTCAGGTGATGTTGGTCCCTTCCTCTTTGGGAACTGCAGTGGTTTGTATTTTATTGCTTACCCTCTGCTGTGAAGCCCATAATTGATGATCAGATTGGCAGCACTTTATATAACATCGAATAGACAAACAATAATTCTAAGGTTCTTCAATGAATTAAAATTTGGTTGGGTTAATCATGGGCAATAAGCAATGGATGAATGTATTAAAACGTTGACTCAGGTGATGTTGGTCCCTTCCTCGTTGGGAACTGCAGTGGTTTGTATTTTATTGCTTACCCTCTGCTGTGAAGCCCATAACTGATGATCAGATTGGCAGCAGTTTATATTTAAGTCGAATAGACAAACAATAATTCTAAGGTTCTTCAACGAATAAAAATTGGGCTGGGATTTTAGAGGCGTTAGGGGCCTGCATTGTAAAGGATATTGTTGAGGCCGAGATATGTGAACATTGATGTTATTGGGATTGTTTGTGTGAATATTAAATATTTTGTATTGTTTCCTGAGAGATTATGTAAATGGTTAACAAATTTTTCTTTTTGCTAGTGGATTAACTCGACAATAATCATTTTCATCGTAGAGATATCAAAGGTATGTCAATTATTCATTTAGGTAACTGGTGATCCTTAATACTTATCGGTTAAGGATAGTTCCTATGATTTGTGATGTAATCTTTTCAACCACTAGGCTATAAAATGTTTAGAAGCATGTGATTAGCCGTTCCAACTATTCCAAAACTTTCTGTGCCAGTTCTTATGCAAGACCATAATTTAATAATTTATGATTACCTTTGGCCCAGTGTTCAAACATCTTTGTAACAAAGGAGTAGATTTTTGTCTTGGAAAATAGAATAGTAGTTAAAAAATAGGCTTATTCTTGCTTAAATAAGTTTGTAAATTGGAGTGATTAAAGCATCTTACTTTTCGTGTTTCAAACTGATACATGGAAATACAATAATTCATCTGCTGAGGAAAAATAATCTGATAAAAACAAGAATTCAGAAGAAATGTTTTAACAAACAACTGTCACTCGTAATCTTTTATCTTCCATCGATGGTCAGTCCTCTGATATGTATATCATGAGCAGGTGATTATGACCTCTTGAAATTGCTCAAAACAAATGCTGTTACTCTCTCTGTCAAGTTATATTGTAAATTTATTTATAATTTTGTTGTAATATGATGTATGTTTGGCTTTGAATTTTAAAATTTGAAATTGTTTGAGGGTCATATGACATGTAATATTTGAACTATGACAACTTGATAATCAAATTAGACTTTTGCATTCTTTAAATGCGTTAATTTTTGTTGTTGGTATTAATGTTTTTTTCTAAATTTTTTGTTTAGTCCAATGTTTTATCCTATTCCAGTTTGAAGCTTATTTTGTGTGTAGGTTTTAAAAATATGCATTCAGTCAAAAATCACATATTTTATGATTTATTTTACTTGTTTGAATCTTGTTTCCTATTGTGAATCGACGAGTGTATGTATACATTGTTTTTTATTGTTCAAATAATATAGTTTTTATTTGGATCAAATCATAACATTGCCCTAGTGGGGCCATTAAGTTGTTGGTTTTGGCATGGGGGTGGGTACAAATATGGGGTTCCAGTACATCAGTACGACAATTTTTTTCCTTGGGTATGGTATAGTTAGATACGATTGATATATCATATATTTTTTTAAATATACAAAATTGCAAATACATTTGATATATCATATAATATTATATTTAATAATAATAATGACATTTGATCTTTGATAGTATGATATTTCCATCATTGATCAATGATGTTATGATAGTCATAAAGATAATTGTCTAAGTTGTTAGTTTTAGTATCTACTCTTAGACACCCACATTGTAATCAAGTTTCTTATGTAACAAGAGATCTCAATAACTAGTGTGGGCTAAGAGTTGAGACCCCAAAAGGGTTGAGGGGTAGCACCCCTCACGGGGTTTGGGGGCAACACCCTTAGTGGAATTGAGGGCCAACACCCTTTGTGGGGGTTTGGGGGCAACACCTCCCACGGGGTTGAGGGGTAATGCCCTTGGTGTGTTCTTTGTTGTGATACAAGGTGGGGTTAAGGGGTAAAGACCTCACCTACAAACCCAAATTAAAGCTTTTTAAACCACAAACTTTAATGACACGTCAATTTTACAAATTTATCACTTAATGGCAAAATTAGGTATTTGGCACAATTTTGTTTATAAACATGTTTAAAAAATATGGATTGTTGTTTGGGTGGCCCTTGGGTTATAGTGGGTTTACCCACAATCCCACCTAGGCACCTTGGGTTTGTTGTGAAGGACCCAAAGCTAACCCAATGTGTGTGTGGGCATGACCTTGGGTGAATTGCAAGAGTCGTCCCTGCACTTGTTCAATATAGGATTGGAATCTTGGAGGGGTGTGCACGGTAACTTAGTTGGGCAAACATGACTCAACAATTTTGTAAATTTATCTTATCAACAAAGGCGGCGTGTACAAATTTCAAAGGATGAGTTATTTTTGTTGATAAATTTGAAAGTTGATAAAATAAATTTGTAAGTGAACATTATAGATTAATTGTATTGCATTATCATTTATCAGTTACTAATGTTTTAATAATCTTCACATACTAATTTATTTTATCACATGTATGTAGGGCTTGAAATGGTTATTGTTTCACACTTTTTAGCAAGTATGGAGAGGTTTCCCTTTGTAATCTTGTCCCAACAAGGCATTTGATGTGGAAATCTTTTTAACCTCTTATCTATCTAAATAGGATCCCATTTTTATAGTTTCTTTGGAAAAACTTAAAAAACTAGAGCCACATTAGCTTTTCCATTTACACAGTGTGGTAAAAATACTAATGGGATTCAATTACCTGGGTTTAAAATGGGAAAAAAATTGTGAAAAGCTAAAAACTAGATAATAATGTATTAATTGTAAAAAAAAAAAGAAAAAAAAAGAATTTTGTTAAGCATGTCATTTGTTGAGCGAGTGATGAATGGGAATTTCAAATTTGAAAGGGGTTCAAGTAGAAGGGGCCAATAGGATCAGAGGACTGTGAGGTGGAAAAAGACGTTGACGAGGATGCTTCCTTAAACAAGATTCAAGATGAAAGGGACATCCCTTTCAATGAAGAGAAGGAAACTATTCAATCTCTAGGTGGAGGGCTAGTAGAAATATGCCAATTTTGTGTTGTGTGACCTGAAGATGTTTGGTGTTTTGTCGTTGGAGAGGCATAGTCCAAAGCACATTTGTCCCATTCCTTTTGTCAGTAAGGTCTTTAATGGAGGTGGCTCCTCCAACCTATGTATAGGGTTGCATAGGGGCATTTTGCTCCCTCCTTATCCTTGATTGATAGGCCTCTAATTGTTGTTTTTAGCTTTTGGAGTCCACTTCTTCTTACCCCTTTTTCAAATTGTTCTAGTGGCTTAACTTAGGATGAGGTTGTTGAGTAGTGCAATGATGAGGTGTTTCCTGAGTTGGAGTTTGGATGCTTGAAGTTTAATGACTATTTTGATGCATTAGTTGTGTTAGTTGGTGGTTTTGACCATGTACTTGCTATTGTCTTTGGGGATTGCTGGATGGGGATCTCTTAGGTGGATGTTATCAAAGGCCTTGGGGCCTCCCCTTTTCCCTACCTATTATTGCGGATGGTAAGGGGATCTCATCAAGTATTCTTGACTGTGTTATTGATAGATTTGTCTCCAAGCTAATACACTCAATCTTTGCCACATTTCTTGGAGCAAGGCCTAACATTGACTTGTTTAGGGGACATGCTCAATGGAATTGGAGTTTGAAGGGCCATCAACATATTTCAACAATGAGAAATGCTTTCTTCTTGACCTCTTTCTAGAATAGGGAAAATTGTAATTAGATTCTCTTGATTGGTCCATGGTTTCTAGGCAAGGTTTGATTATTCCTCCATAAATGGGTTTCATATTTGATCCCAAAAAGGAGAATGCCGACAAGATTCTTGTTTGGGTTAGGCTTCCTGTGCTTCCCTTGAATATTGGGAGGATAAGATCCTATCATGCATTGAAAGATTGTTGTTTACTAGATTGTGTTGTTGTGGAGGTAGAAAAGGTTCTCCCTTAAGCAATCACCCTATAATCCAAGCTAGGAGATTGAGTGTAGTGGACTGTCTTTGAGGATTGCCTCAAAGTTGATCATGTTTGTGTCAAATGCCCATGCACTAGGAGAGTACATTTGGTTTGGAGGAAAAAAAAAGTTGTGCTTCCCTCTCAATCCATGGTTGTTAAGGAAGATATGACCCTCCCAAAAGAGTTGCCAAAGGAGATTCATGGAGAGGGAGATGAAGGAAGGGGTTTTGAGAAGAACCATGTTCTTTACAAGCCTCAAGATGTCATGTGGAGTTTGCCCAAAGAAAAAGGGTGATGGAATTGGGAGAGTTGCTCCTTTTTGGTTCAAATGAGATTATGTTTTAGGGAAAAGAGCTAGGAAGATTTGCACGAAGGCTCCAATGAAAGATACTTTTCAATGCACATGAAAACATTTTGGCTTCAAACTACCTCAATAAGAATCGTTTTTGGGTTGTTTTCCCTTTGTTTGAAGTGGTCAACTCTTTTGACTTTATGCTATTGTTTATTAGTCTTTTTGCTGCTGTGTGTTCCATGTTGTTGGTTGAACCTTAATGTTCTATCTTGCTTGTTTTGTTCAAAAAGCTTTTGGACACTTTCAAAACCCTACCTTTACCCTTAATTAAAAAATTATAATGAATATGCATAAAACTAGACATTGTACATTAAAAAAAATACATAGAATTTTAGAAAATTCATTATATACCTTCACTTAAGAAGGTTTATATGAAAATTATTTAGCTGAATTTATCTTTTAAAAGAGGCTATTTAAAGTTTTCTCGCCCTACATTATTGATTGTTGGTTGTGTTCTTTGGGTTATTTTTTATTGAGTTTTGAATCTATGTTAATATTTGTTTTGGTTTCTTTCTTCTATACTTTTAATCTGTTTTTTATGATTTTGTACTTTTTTCTTGTAGGATTTTCTTCTTGTTTCTTGTTTCTAATTTTTTATGATTTTTTCTTTCTTTCTATCTTCTATTTTTTTTTTTAAATATTGATCTTATTTATTGTTTCTCTTTTACAATATTATTTATTTATAGATTTTTTTATTTTAATGGATGAATAAATATTTAGTTGGATTTGCAAAGCAAAGTTCTAACAAGCACCACTATAATCTTTGTCTGCATGAGTTGCCCTCCACCCATGTGGGGGTAAATCTAGGGGAATCAAACTTGTGACCATCATCCATGGTTTCCAATAGCTTGAATGTTTGGTCTACTTTTAAATTTTGTGAAGTATTGCTTGGGTTTCTTCATTATGTTCATCTTTTGTTTTATTTTATTTTTGAATTAGTGTTGCTCATTCTTGTTTCCGTCCTTAAATTTTGGGTCCTTGTATTTTTTCTTCTCATAGGGTGTCTTTCTTTTTTCTTTCCCCTCCTTTTTAAGGCATTGAGTCTGTAATCATCATTCAACTTTCCTTATCCTAATGAAAGATTATGGAATGTGATCTGAAATGTTGATATAAAAATAAATACATAATGAAATCTAGAAGCATTATGTTAGAATTTTTGCATGACATAATAGATACTCCATGGCCATTGTAATGGAACCATAATAAGGTTTGATTTTAATCCTTTTGTGAATAAGCATTAAAAATAGCTCTATAAAAAGGCTAGTTGGCTTCTATGCGAGTGGTGCAAGGGGATAGTTTGAAACAAGCATAAGGTAATATCTTGTGGCATGATGCAATTCACATCTTTAGATCCATAGATAAAAAGAGTTGTTCCTCTCATCTTTAGATCATTCGACATTGCTTTTGAGTTGATCAATTTGGTATTGCATGTGGTCTTCCTAGCCACGCGATGGACTGAGTTTTTCTATTCATGAAAATATATCCTTCATACACTTGTTGATTGCTTGTTAGTTTCCCCTGGAGGAGCCATATTTTCCTTGTAGGCACACAGATATAGGAGTAGTGTGATGTTGTGAATTATTCTATTTTTTAACATTCCATCTATTTGTCATTTGATTTCCTTTCTCTACATTTTAATAATGGTGCAAAGCATTGAGACATTTAGGTCTCTTCCATGTTGATTTTTTTTTTTGTAGGTACATGGATATAGGAGTAGTGCAATGTTGTGAAATTCATCTATTTTTATTTGCATTGCATATATTTGTAATAAAATATTCTTTCTATGCATTTTAAGGATTTGCTTGTTTTGTGCCATTCATTCTTTGTATTTGTAGTTATACATTTTTGGGGAATGATTAAAAAATAGTCATTATTCCCTAATTATTATACATATATACACATACTGACCCGAAGAATGTAGATCCCCTTGTGTGCCTTCATGCATTGTTCCTTATTTCTATGTGACATTATTTCTTTTCTCGATGCCATTTTATGAGCATAATTTTAAGAGTATCATGTTTGCAACATCATATTTTGTACCCCTCCTTGGGGCTTCTCTTTCTCTTTGGTGACTTTAGGAGCACATATGTTCACATACAAATCCTAGAGATCTTTCACCTTTTCCCATTTTACCTTAAAATCAATTGCATACTCTTGGTTTACATAATTATTTTAAGGGGGATTACTTTGTACTTTCACATGTGCATCGACACACATGCACACACACACACATTGATGTAAAGCTCCCTCTAGTGTGAGTAGCTTATGGTTCCAAGTAT
Organism: Sequoia sempervirens; assembly: GCA_007258455.2. NCBI lineage: Eukaryota > Viridiplantae > Streptophyta > Pinopsida > Cupressales > Cupressaceae > Sequoia > Sequoia sempervirens. Next base: position 6,039 of record VDFB02335139.1, on the reverse strand, counting down.
AAAGAATTGCTTGGATTGACCACCCTTATTAGGATTACTAGCAACAAAGCTTGATTATCAATGTAATCCCTAGTATTTACATACGATCCACCAAGAAAAAAAGTATGTTATTTCACGTGACTCATATCAACTACCTTTTACACTGTTTATGGATCGCCTAGCTACATAGAATGCTAGCTCTTGCGATTCATAAAGATATTGTATGGTTCCTAGCAATAGGGCAGGCTAGACCCTGAACCATACCTTACATTTTTTCTAACAATAAAGCATGCTAGGATTATGCTTTCCATTTTCTAGCAGCATAGAACACTAGAAAATGCTTGGTTCTTCTTTCTTCTTCCTATATGTGCGTTTCTTGTATATTTTTCTTATTCATGTCCCTTTTATACATGTTTATATTTGTGTATTAAATTATATGATTTACTAAAACTATTATTTTGTAGATTATATTTTTCTATTCCTACTATTTTGTAAGTTTTTATGTTATTCTAACATTGCTTGTTATGTAGGTTTTGTTGTTTAACATTTTTTTATAGGTTCTCATATTGGAGGCATATTTCATTTTCTTAGAGAGCTCTCTAAATCCTCTAAAATATACTTTTTATGATGTTTATTTTATGTACTATAGCATGCCTTTTCAATTAGTGTTATCAAGCTACTAAAGTGGGGGCAAAATATAACATCCAAAATTGCATATCCTTGCAATTTCAAGTAATGTTTTGGGATTTCTTAAGTGTCTATAATCCTTAGCATTTTTAAGGTTCATTTGGCCTATGTGTTAGATTTTTCTCACCTTCGGTGCTAAATTGAGTTTATTTTTATGTTTGTTCTCAATTCTTTTGTGAGAACCAATGGTTTTTCCACACTTACCTCATGCTTCTCTATGTTTTGAGATTTTATAAGCCTATCGTGCTTGGATACTAGCATGAAATGCGGATGTCCACACAGTGCACTAGCATCCTCTAACAATTTATTATATAACAACTGTTTCTATGCATTTTTCCACCTTTCCTTGAACAACTAGGCTTTGTATCTAACCTAGATTAAACCCCAATGACCATTTCAAGTCTTTGGAATCTTTATTTTTCCCTTCCATTCTCTTTAAAAAAAAATCTTTGAGTGTTACACATAAGTCTCAATATTTGAAGCTCTCTTGCAACATTTGGATTTTGAATCTCTCACATGATCTACTAGTGACATTATCAACATACCAAAGGATTTTTGAGCACTCTACTATCTAGCTTGAGTTTCCTTGGATTTTTTGCATCCTTGATGATGTCTTTCTTATGGTTTTTATATATTTTCATCTCCTTTATTGGCGTGAGGTGACTGCGTTTTAGCCTTCCCCTTTATTTCTATTTTCTATTTTCATTTATAAATTCATTTGTGTGTCTTTGGCACTTGTTGGGTTTTTATTTCCTTTTGACACAAATATATAGACTAGTCCACTTCTCCTTATAGACCCCAAGGGGTAATATCCATAGAATTTTATTTATGTCTCTATTTATAGATACAATTAGGCTAAGAGCACACAAATTTTCCATTTCTTCTCTATTATTGGCTATCCATGGAGGTTGAAAGACCAAAATAGGGGCCTGGCCATTTGTGGAAAGCTCCTAAGTAACTTGAAAAATTAGTCCTTCTCTTAGTTGAAGGTTTATTCAAGATCACAATCACATGTAGGCGTGACCTTTCATTTCTCCCATCTTCTCTATCACTTTTTTTTTTCTAATCATTTAGCATTGTTTCAATGTTGGTATAATTTCTAGTATATTTTGGAGTACTATTGTGCTAGTGTTTTTTCCTTTGTGTGTAGGAAAACTAGATTTTTGTACCAAAATTTATATTTTATAATAGTTTCAAACAAAAGAGCATGACTTGGAATATGATGCATGATGAGGAATATATAGATTATATAGACATATGTCCATCATGGTCACATCTAAGTTGTGTGCTCTATCTTCTAGTGCTAGGTTTCATTCTCCCTTTGATTTATAGTTTTAAATTTACTTTGTTAATTCTCTATTTAAGTTTTCCATAAATCAACATTTTAGAACCCAATTCTTTTTCTCTTCTACTTAGTTTAAGTAGGAAAGGGAAAATTTATTTAGAGAAGATTTCATTTATCTTTTTATTTTTAGCAATAGAGTTAAAACTCATCAAAATATGTAGAAAACAAAAAACACAATCTTATCTAGTGACTAATGTAGACAAGTTAAAAGTTTTGATGAAAACCAAACAAAAATAAATTTTCACTATTGCAAGCACTCCAACATGAAGCCATTAAATCAATTTAGCCCTACCAATCATGACAAGATTTTTCATTCTAATAAATGTAATCCCTTTTAACATAAAAGAGGGGTAACTAATAAATGTAATCCCTAGCTACTATGAGAGAAAGTCAATTTATACTCAAGAATGGAAACCATAACTCCCACTATTGAGTTGCCAACTATAAGCTCTCTATTGATGCCATTACAATAATATTAAAGATTCCTAAGATAATAATAATATAATATTATCCTTAACACCTAATGGGAATCCAAGTTCCCATTCTAAGAGTGTTAGAGATACATACAAACATTAGAAGTAGGATTACAAAGTTAATATCACACCCTATCCTATCAATGGACACAAATGTAGAAGAAAGATCTATGCACATCATGAAGGAAAATGAGGATGTTGGAGAAGTCATGAAAAATTGGGTGGTGGTTGAATAAAAATATGTCAAGTAGGATATGAGTGTAATGGAGCATAAATAGGCTACTAGATAGATGTAGTAAGGGTGGATGAGATGACAATACATATATCTAGATAGGATTGAATGGGGCCAAAGTGGGAAATGGGCTAAAGATGAAAGATAAAGGGATGGGGTACAAGAGGATGAGATGATCAAGGGGGAGAAAAGTGTGAGAGATGAAATATGAAACTATCCTAACATATAGGAGGAAGGCATGTATTTCATGAAAAGACATGGTATTAAGTATAATAGTATAAACTTTGATAAATGTATGCAAGTTTATACTAAACTAAATGCACATTGAGATTATGTCAAAGCGACCTATATGCAACTGCATGTAAGCATATGTAAACTAAATAAAATATAAGGGTGCCTAGGGCTATCTCCAACCAACCAAATCTCATTTGTACACCACTATTGAGTTGGGATAGATAATGTACCCAAATATGGTTAAAACTAGACTAATTAATGTCATTAAATTGTAAATGCTATGCCATGTCAAAAAATAAGAAAATGGAGTAACAAATGCACCCAAATTCAAATATGATAGTTGGAAGGAGTGCCAAAAGCTAGATTCACTATAGTCTATAGTGAATGGGAGTCACTTATTTCTGGTAAAGTTCATATTTTCCCCATGGCTAAGGGGTTTTTTCTTGCTAAGTTTGAAAATGCTCAGGATAGAAAGAAAATTTTATGTGACAATTTTTTTAGCTGGGAGGACAAATTTCTGCTGATGATTAAGCCCTAGCATTCTAATTTCAATCTTTCCTCTAAAACTTTCAATAAGATCCCGATTTGGGTTCGGCTGCCAAATCTTCCCCTCCACTTATGGAATGACCCTCTCTTGGAAGAAGTGGGTGATGCCCTTGGTGATTTTTTTTTCTTGTGGATGATGAATCCTCTGACATTTTTCATTCCACCTTTGCTCGCATATTGGTTGAAATGGATATTTCAAAAGGATTGCCTGCTAAGATTTTACTTAAATCTCCTAAGGGTTCTTGGGTCCAATCTTTGGACTATGAAGGGATTCCCTTCCATTGCAAAAGATGTTTTAAAATAGGTCATGCTGCTGCCTAATGTGGATTTGAGAAAAAAAACAATGACGGCTACATGGTGGAGAGGTGCCTCTCTACAACATTATACGGTAGAGAAGAAAACTGATCAACATAGGAGTTTTTCTGAAGTGGTTGCGTCGGAACCACATGGTCTTGGGGCATCCCCTCTGGAAGTCTCAAATGGTGGGGCTGCTGATGTTGTACAAAATTATCTTGTTGAAACCCCTGAAGAGCGAGATATTGGGTCTCAGGTTGCCATTTCTGGTGATAGTGCTCTAACTATCATTTTTGGTGGCTTTTCTGATATGTCTGTGCCTGTACGAAAGAAAAATGTTGAAATCACTGAGACAGTGGCTGCAGATAGTCATCTTCAGGAAAATTGTGCGCTGGCTTAGCATGATAAGACATCGCAAGTGGAAGAAGGCTGGATTATTGTTATGGGCAAGAAAGAAAAATTCTCTAGGCCTTCTTTCGACATGACTCTTCGCTCCCACAAGAGAAGTTCTAAATGTAAATCTTGACGGGTCTTGCTTGGGGGCTGGTTTTTTTGGTTGGCTGTAGGCTGTACTTTTTACAACTTTGTTTTGGATTATAAAGGGTTTCGGGTCCCTTCAAAACCTGTTTTTTTCCTTAATCAAAAACATGAATCTTAGAACCTTTGAAGATGACTAGGAATATGTAGCAAATGACAATCTACAACTTTCTAGTTTTCTTCAGACCTATCTAATTTACCTTTTCACTAATTAAAATCTATCAAACACATAATATAAGAACACTAATAAAAAACAAACCTTTGATGGGTCAATGCATGAATTAAAACACAAAGGAGAAATAGAATTATGGAGAAGGTTCACTTGATAGAAGGGGTGATGAAGACTTGTGATTAGAGGCGTTGATTGTAGATAGTGTGAATAAGGTATGTTGAAGTTTTTGTGCTCAAATATACAAGTTGGCTTTACAAATAAACTACAAACCTAAATTGCTACATTTGAAATGAAATAGGGAAAACAACATTTTTGTACCTAGTAAATCATTATTTTATAGGAATTGATTAGCGTAGGAAGGCATTAGGGACACTACTGAATTTGACACCATTTTCTGACGGACGTTCGTCGGTCGTTCGACAAATGTTTGTCGGAAAAGCAACGAAATGATGAAAATATTTTCATCACAAGGCCAACGACGAATTAAACATTGAAATAACGGCGCAGATTCGTTGGTCGTCGGCATCATAAAATGGCCCAGATGTTCGTCAGAATATCGATGAAAACTTCGTGTATCCACCGACGAATTACACCAGAAGTTTGTCACCATTTCGACGAAATGGGCAAGGAGTAGCATCGAAACAACACCAGAAGTTCTTCACCATTTCGATGAAATGGGCAAGGAGTAGTATCGAAACAACACCAAAAGTTTGTTGCCATTTCAACGAAATGGGCAAGGAGTAGTGTCGAAACAACACCAGAAGTTCGTCGCTATTTCGACGAAATGGGAAAGGAGGAGCATCGAAACAACACCAAAAGTTCATCGAAATTGTGACGAAATCAACAAGGAGTTATGATGAAGCCTTCGTCATAGCTATAGCAACTTTGTTGGACCTTTTCAGTGATTCGTCGGTGGTTTTCGTCGAAATTGCGATGAAACAATGCAATTTTTTATTTATTTTAAATATTCATTGAAATGTACCATCGCAGAGACTAATGACTAATTCAGGGTATAATGAATCATTTTTCTGCCACCATAGTGAAAAGTTAGCACTTTCTTTCATCTTTGCATATTGGTTTGATGCTTCAAACGATGCATTTTTTATAATGAAAAGTGCATTACCTTATTGAGCTTCTCTTTGTTTCGAGACTAGTTTAATATTCTCTACTTAACAGGGCCAACCACGTGACGGTGGAAGCTCATTTGGCCCCTCCCCCCCTCACATCACTCTTAATTCTCCATACCCAATCATATAACATTAATCATTCATAAATCCATTAATAACATATAGCATTCATTCATTCATCCATTAATAACATATAACATTCATTCATCCATTAATAACATATAACATTCATTCATTAACATATAACATTCATTAATTAACATATTCACATTCATTCATTAACATATAATATTCATTCTTTCGGTTTTTACATATTATCAAAAATATGGTTGTCATGATATGATTACAATCACTTTTTTTTTTTGTTTTTTTTTAAAGCTACATAAAGCTGAAGTGGATTATCATTTTCTAAA
>VDFB02335137.1:0-24001 GCA_007258455.2 Sequoia sempervirens | reverse complement strand
TCAACCTCTTGAGTTTGATTTCATACTGCAACCCTCAATTGAATATCCCACTCATCCCAGCCAAATCATTCACTAATTTTGAAAACAAACTAGGCTATTTGATACACTTATCATTTTTTGAGACTAGGATCAAATATCAAAAAGTGCATCTTTTCAAACAAGTTTATGATTATTGATTCAACTTCCCCAACAAGATTTTGATATCCTTTCATCTTGGAAGCCACAATCAAGAGTTAGAAACGTCATTTGATCATATCATAGGATTTTCATCTTATCAGATCAAGACATCATCATTTGTGCACTTCTCAAACTTGTGATCTAAGTTTAGAAGAACATTTCAAAAGCATATGCATATTGTCACAAGGTCCCAAAAACACAAAGAAGAAGACGAAAGAAGAGATCCACTTTACAACATGGGTGATAGGGAAGAAAATCCTTTTCATAGGTTTTGTACTGGGAATAGTTCAAATGCTGAAATAATCGATGAAATGATTCAAGAATTTGAACAAGATCCACAGTTTCACATAATTTTGGATAAGATCTTAGAGCGAAATAAAGAAGGCTACTTTCTTTTATTGGAAAAACAAGGTGCCAAATTTCCCTCTGACTACAATATGGAGAAAATTAAGGAAGATCCTGAAAAGACCAAAACTCCCTTAAATTATCTTAGTACTCTTACCCAACAAATAAGAGCACTCCAAAGAAAAATCAAGGAAATACAAGGGGGAACAACTAAGAAGTCCTTTGATGGAAATATGAATGTAACCTCTTCTCCTCCAAACACAACATCATCCAAATTCAATGTTTTTGAATTTTTGGAAAGGTTAAATGAGAAGCCCAAATCTAAGCTATCAAATAAAATTGACCAATCCTATCATGTCATGCATTTATCTTCATCCCCCATAATTCAAAATGAACCTCATGATTCTTTCACCCAAGATAACGATTCCATTCAATCACCTTCTTCTATCATATCCTCTACATCCAATGATTCATTTCAATCTACACATCTCAATCAAAACATTCTTTCCACTCCATCCCATGATACCAAAATTATACAAACCCTTCCTATCTTTGATCAAGATCCCATCTCTCAAGAACCATATGATGATCCCCTCCTTTCATTATTCACCCATGATAATCCTCTTTCATCTCAAGAACAAAATGTTCTTCCAAGTTCTCCGTCCACCCCATTCAATGAATCCATACTCTCTTATGATTCCATTGCATCCTAGGAGCAGAGAAATTCTTCCATCCTATCCAAATATTCCCTTCCATTTGATGATCAAGCTACTCCATCTCCTTCATCTAACGATTCTTTTCCTAGTCAAGATCAAATTATCCCATCATCCTCATGTCAAGAGCCTCTCACACCTCTTCAAGCTATCCATGAACCCCACACCTATAAATTGGGATCCTCCACCTTTATCCACTCCAGTTTACTTCCAACACCTATCCTTTCATCCATATCATATCCTCCTCAAAATGGACTCACATCTTGTTTCACAAACAATGCATATCCCATGGGTAAACGAATGTGTGAAATTATGAATTACAAAGGCAAAGGCTTAGGCCTTCATGAGAAAGGTATCCTAGAACCCCTTTCTATCCAAGCACATCCATATCCTCATGCTCAACCTAGGTATCCTAGTCCATCAAACTCTCCATCCATCCTAGGTCCTTATCCTAGTCCATCAAACTCTCCATCCATCCTAGGTCCTTATCCTAGTTCATCAAACACTCCATCTATTCTAGGTCCATATCCTAGTTCATCAAACCTTCCATCTATCCTTGGTCCTTATCATCCCAACCCTAGCTCATCAACCCTTTCATCCATATTAGGGTCCCACATTTCTCCATCTCCTATTCTTCAAGAACAACAAAGGCACACATCCTTGATCCACTTTCAAAATTCTTCCTACATTAACTCATCCATCATACCTCCATATCGGTCATCTCAATACACTCCTCCCATTGCTTTTGGAAGCAATTTGGGTGCCAAATGTCAAAAGCTTCAATATAAAAATCCACATGTATCAAAGGATCAACATGTCTCCTCGAAGAGTCATGCAAAAATAAAAGAAAATTTGATCCAAAAATCAAAAGAAAAATTCAAAAGGCCACAAAGGCCCATCAAAGCAAAAGAAAAATTCAAAAGGCCACAAAGGCCCATCAATTCAAAAGAAAAATTTCAAAGACCACAAAGGTCCATAAATCAAAGAGAAAAATCTAAAAGGCCACAAAGGCCCATAAAGAAAATATCAAAATAAAAAATCATGTGGATTCCTAAAAGTCTCATAGAAGTAATAAAATAAAAATTGACATCCAAATTTGCTAATCCGAAAGCTTCTCCCCATCTCCCATCTAAAAACATATCACCTTCCAAATCCACTTTTCCTCCATCACTCCATCACCCTTCAAGGTGTGTGCCAATGTTAATATTTCCATCCTTTCCATCTATCCATCACCAAGCCTTCCAACCTCCTATCCATTATCCAATATCCAATCCCCATTCTCCTCCTTTAATTCAAAGCTTTGAATAAGGCCTTAGCTTCTACTATCATGCCAACATTTATAAGTCTAATTCCCATTCCCATGGTCTATTAGAGCACATATTCAAGGGATATTAGTCATGAAACTTGATGCTTAAACCCTTCCTCCATCCCCCTATCATGCAAATATTATCTTTCATATCCATCTCCCTATCCATATACTATCTTCCATTTTCCTCTAATCATTCATGGTCATTATCCTCATTTTCACCTTTGATCTTGACAAGGTTAAGGATCTTCTTGAAAATCATGCATCTTATCCTATTCACTTCATCTAAATCTTCCATACCATATCCTTCATCATGCATCTTCTCTTATATTGTGGGGCATCTTGTTTCTTCAATTGGTCATCCCATTCCATCTTAAATGTCCTTGAAAAAAAAAAAAAAAAATCAGAAAACATCAAAATCCAAAAAAATTAGAAAACATCAAAATATAAAAAAATAAAAAAAATCATCATAGGGTAAAACCTAACAATAGGCAGTCTATTGACAAGAAAAATACAAAAAAATAAAAAAGAAATCAGAAAAATGCAATAAAGACAGATAGTGAAAATGTGGCAAACTGATGCTATTTGTAGCCCTCCATCTATTAGTTCATGTTCCGCACTTAACTTCTCAACCTTCATTTCATGCATCTTTTCACCATCATATTAGAACCGTATCAACATCATATTGCCATCATTTTATTAGAGTGATAATGTCTTACCATGGCTTGATCATTGTACATATCTATTTTAGCACGTTGTGTCAATACTGGGGGCAAACATTGACAATACTAGGGGCAATCAACTTTCAGGTTCTACCAAAACAACTAGACAATGACATAGAATCCAATCATGCAAACAAACAATCAAATCCTATGAGAAACTATCTAATCATTGATCCATATCACAACCGTTATTAGAAAATACCATATCATGACTCATATCTAGATGATCTAAAATCTAAATAATGTTTGGAATAGCAGTATTATATTTTGAACAATGGTTGTTTGATTTTTTCTATTATCCCTCTAGAGCACACTCGATGATGTATTGAACTAGAGTGGCAAGGAAAGAGAATGATTTTTCTTTGTCTATTGTCTTGAGATTGACTATCAATTTGGTGCAGCTCTTGAAGTGAGACATGATTTCTCTGATGTATCATTAATGAAAATTCCACATTTGTATCAAAAAGTGGTTAGTCTTTGTCACATTTATGCAAGAAATGCTTTCGAGTCATCTGAGTTCAATTATACCTCGATGCTTGTGTTCACTTGCTATATCAAAACCATGAAAGTTGTACTTTCGAGGTCATCATTGGTGCTAATTTCCCCTCTAATGCTTGTACATACTTCCAATATTTTAAAAACACTCTATGATGATTCAAGAAAGCTAACAAAGGCTCAACAAATGGTTAGTTTCATTTAATTGCATTTCATTTAGATCAATGTACATATCTGCATACTAGATTTGCATCAGAGTTTTGAAAGGTTGAACAAAAACATCACCGGCTGTCATGTCTCTTTGGAATATTTGTGGAGGACATTCAGACATTTGTTTCATCATCATCTTTCTTCATCCTCATTTCATTAATCATTATCATTTCATCCAGGTCCTGTACATATCATATAGTTTAGCATTTATCATTCATTCTCATATCATTTCAATCCTTTATCATTTCATATCATTCATTTATTCATTAGGTATATTCATATCACTTTCATTTTCATATTATCTATCATTTTCATATCATTAACATCTTATCATTTTCATATCCATTTCATTTTCATTCTACATAGTTGCATACCATTTATCATCTTTATTACCATTTCATCATCATATTTTATCTTTGTGTCATCATTTCATAATCTATTTCATTTCACTTATCATTTCATTACATTTTCATTGTCATTTCATTTAGCATTATCATTCCATCTATTTCATCTCATTTCATTACATACCATTTATCATCTTATCATACATTTCATTATTATTAATCATTTCACTTCATATCATTATTCATATCATTTATCATTCGTCACATTACATTCATATCATATCTTTACCCATCTATCATTTTCATATTATTTATATATCATGCCATTTTTCACATAACATTTGACCCATCTCACATATCATTTCATATCATTTCCTAATTCATATACATATTACAAATTCATGATGCATTTCATAAACACAACATCCATTTTCCATCACATCATCATTATTTATTGCATTTGAAAAATCCAAAAACAAAAATTTCATACATACATTACATTTCCACATCATTTGCAAAACATACATTTTCATAACATTTCATATCATATATCATATCATTTCAACATGTTGCATTTTTATCATCATCATCCACTTGCATGACATCATTAGTACACATCATAAATCATTTTTCATCATCAACATATAAACATCATATCCAATCATCCTGCCTATCATGTTGGTCATCAAATCATTAAAATGCATATCAAAATCCATATCACATCATGCAGAAATACATGCATATCACATCATCATCTCATAAATGCACATCACGTCATCAAAAATCATCACCGCTGCATATCATCGCTCATAAAAAATAATACAAATGTCCAATGTCCAATGAAGCTAAAAAGTCCAAAGAGAGATACAAGAGATTTGACCAAAATAACGTACATGCTCCAAATATAATATACATCGCGATGTGTGAATGAATCAATAATGAGTCTCATAACTCTAACTGCTAGTGCCCCCTGATGGAGCTGGCCTCTATGATGGAAGTCCACTGCCTCCTGCACCTCCTACCCCAGGATTTTTGTGTGGTCCCGACACACCTCGACTATGTAAAGGTCAATCAGAATATCTCTATCTATCAAATGACTCATATCATGCGATTTATCTATCAATGCCTCATATCATGCAATCATGCCCTCTATCTTTCAGAATCTCAAATCAATCTATCAATCCTCGTTTACTATTTGTTTTTGTTTTTCAATGAAAGAAAATTTATCAAACATTAAATCAAATCTTTACTATCTATCTTCATCAAGATGGATTTATCAGACATCAAATCAAATCTTTACTATCTATCTTCATCATGGTGAATTTATCAACAATCAAATCATCTTCCTATTTGTACTTCAGTCATGAATGCAAATATGTTTTCAATCACATCATCTACTATTTTTTTTCTATCACAGAAAGCAAATTTATCAGAAGCCCTATCAATCATCTACTATTTGTTTTCTATCGTAGAAAGCAAATTTATCAGAAGTCCTATCAATCATCTACTATTTGTTTTCTATTGTAGAATTTTTTTTTATCAGAAGTCATATCAATCATCTACTCTTTGTTTTCTCAAGCAAAGTTATCAAGCAAAATGCAATCAATCATTCTACTCTTTGGAAACAAAGTTATCAGCTATCTACTCTTTGTTTTCTATTCTCGGAAGCAAAGTTATCAATTCATCATTTATTAGATTTTCTATCATTTCTATCTATATCAACATGATGATAAGACAATTTATCTATCTATTGAGCAAAGAAGCAATATACATCATCATCATTTCATCATTTCCATCAAAAGGGGCGTCATTTTCAACTGGGGCATCTTTTAATCAATTATCGGGAGCTAAATATTTATTATTTAATTAATTTCTTTCTTAATTCCTCTACATATAAATAAATTTAATTTATTTATTTATATTGTTCACCTACTTTATTCTTCCACTTTAATTAAATAAATTCATTTTATTTAATTACCACTTTCTTAAGTCCACTTAATTAATTAAATAAATATCATTGTTTATTTAAATTAATTATCACATTTAAGTTTAATTAAATCTTTGATTTAATTGAATTTAATTCCCTTTCTTCTAAATCAAATATTAATTAAATATTCTTATTTAATTAATTCCACATGTCACTTTCCAAATCTTAATTAAATATTTTATTTAATTAAGAAAATCTTCCATGTCACCAATAAATGAATAATGAATTTAATAAATTCATTATTTATCTTCAAAATCTTTTCTCAATCTCACAAAAAGATGATTTTTACAATTCATCTTTATCATCTTTCCACATGTCACTTTTCAAATCTTAATTAAATATTTTATTTAATTAAGAAAAATTCCATGACACCAATAAATAAATAATTGAATTTATAATTCATTATTTATCTTCTTAAATCTTTCCAAAATCTCACAAAAGATGATTTTACAATTCATCTTTATCTCATCTTATCTCTTCCGAAAAAGGAAACAAATCCTGCTTTTATTTTCTTCTATTTTTCTCTCTAGTCTTATCCATCTTCGATCGTTCGATCTGCCAGGAATTTTCACAGCCATTGATCACATCAGCCAATCAGAATCTTTCAAAAACTCTATAAATACCCCTACAAATCCAAGCATTGGTTACAACACACATGCGCATTAGAACTTAATTGCATTCTAGCATTCTAGCATTCTAGCATTGTCTTTATCATCTTTAGCTTTCATAATCTTGTAATTTTTCACTTTAGCAATCATGTTTAGTATCAGCATAATCATATCTTAGCATAGCATTGCATGCATTCATATTCAATCTCATTCTCTAGGAAGATGTTTGTTGAGCCTAGCCCAAATCTGAGAGCAAGCTGGAATCAACAAAAACACTGGAGATAGAGGAGATAGGACAACATCGAGAGCAAAAATTTAGTTTGCATTTCTTTTATTCTATTTTCTATTTTTCATATAATGTTCTATCGGTGTGTTTGATTTACTTTTAATATACATTTGATACACCATAAAATTGATCACACAATTTTCATTATAAAAAAATGTTAAAAAAGTAGGTCCCATCATTTAATAGGGTTTGCTCGAACCATGGTCCATTCAAACCCCTTTTTGGGTCCATTCGAACATCCTAGTTTATGTGAACCCCTAAACAACAAAAAAAAATCATAAGAGCATTTTTGCAATTTTCCTTCCTCATTGGAATTATAAACTAGTATTGTGGGATCACCCACTAAGTAATTATTAATCCTAAAAATAAACAGTTGGTAGGGTTAAAGTGATTGGTAGAAACAAGGAAGGGTATTTGGCTTATTATAATCATGAGGTTATTTATACCTCATCACTCTCTCCCTCCTAGGCCTGGGAAGGTTCTCTCTCTCTCCGTTGTTCCTTTTTTCTTTCCATATCCATGTTCCTATTTAGTTCATCGTATTTGGCACTAAGGCCATATGGATCTTTTGCTTCTCTATCCCAATCATCAAGATTTCTAAGAAAACCCTCATTTTATTTAATCCTTACTTTCCATGAATGAAAGTTCTCGGGATTCTGTTATGTAGTGACAAGTACTGGAAGGAGTGGATGAAGAAGTAATGGAGGTCTATACCTCATTCCTATCCATTCAATTTTAAGTTGCTGCAGTATATTTGCTAATGCCTCGGCCCTTTTGTAGGAAAACTTAATATTGGTAGATGAAATCACCTCCCTCATCTTAAGATACATAGGCAAAGGAGTGTACCTCTCCTCACAGGAACTCCATGCTTTTTCTATCAATTTTGGCCCCTAGACTGTGAAATTCTTGAAATAGATCCAAAGATTATCATTAATTTACTTCTCACAACTTCATAGCTCTTAATGCTTTCAAATTGAGCTTTAAAGGCGAAGGGTTTTCTATTAGGGTATCTCATCTAAAGTCCCACAATTCTTTTTATCTGCAAATACTCTTTGGTCCTTTCCTACCACTAAATTTGATTTTTCATAGTGGACATGAATGCTCTGAGTTGTACTTCCCCAAAAAAGAGATTGACAAAGAAATCAGTATGTCTTTCCAAAAAAATATTGTGTATAAAGAATTCATAGAGCAAGTTTTGTTGAATAGGTGTTGCCTCTTTAAATGCTTTTAAAAATTCATCACCATCTAGATCATGAGGTAGATTGCAAGAATCAATAATTTCCATCTTAATAATTGCTCATTCAAAAACATAGAATACAACTTAGATGGTCTCCTATAGGCTAATAATAATTCCCCAATTTGGCATGCATCTATTTTAGCTTGATAAATCCTATCATATGATTCTTTTAATAAAACTATTTCCTTCTTAACTCTAACATTCTTTGCCCTTGCTTGTCTCAGGAAATAACATCTTTCCATCCATTTTATCAGCATTGGGGGAATGTGGCCTTGGAACCACTCCATCTTGGTTGGCTCAGTCTTTGTTTCCTTTGATTCCATTTTTGGCTTTATCTTAATTTCTTGCAAATCTTGTTCTAACTCAACAATTTTTCTCAAGGATGCATTGAGCTCATATTTCTTTTTTTCCTACTCTTTTATAAAAACTGTGAGTGATTACATGAAATTATCATATAAATTCTTAATTTGTTTATCTTTTTCAAATAAACTAATCAAAGATTCTCTATTTTTCTCGTCAATCCTTTGTACTTGAAACTGTAAATCTTCAATAATTTTATCTTTCTGCTCCAATTGAGCCTTCACAGATGTGATTTGTTCATCTCTTTTCTTCAAAACTATAGTTTGTACATCTATTTCCTCCTATTGTTGATTGATTTATTCTTCATTTTGTTGTAGGTTGAATATTAACTAAACAATTTCTATTTTCAACTCATCTAATTTTGTTTTTATGTTATCAAAAATTTCAATTTGTACATTAGAACAAAGAGGGGAAACATAAAATTCTACATTATCATCAATCACATTTTCTTTATCATGTACCTCAAATGAAACTTGCTCGGTAATATTTGCAACCAGGGGAGACAATTGTTCTGCAGATTCATCCTCAACACCCATATAATGTGATGATTTTTCCCCTATCTCTACTTGTCTTGATTGAAGTGGCACATCCTCCCTTTTGGCCTCA
Organism: Sequoia sempervirens; assembly: GCA_007258455.2. Taxonomy (NCBI): domain Eukaryota; kingdom Viridiplantae; phylum Streptophyta; class Pinopsida; order Cupressales; family Cupressaceae; genus Sequoia; species Sequoia sempervirens. The sequence continues at coordinate 14,605 of VDFB02335137.1, read as the reverse complement.
AGGGATTTAGTAGTTTGTTTCTCACTTTCTCCTACTATTTCTTCACATGACTAAACGTCATTTTCCAATGATTGGTCTACAATATTATGTGGTTCCCAGATGTGCATTTTCTTTTTAGGGGCATGCAATTGATCACAAGTTACTGCACCACTAATTGCAATAGACAATCACTTACTTCTCCTTAAAGGAGGAGGTGTTGGCGATGTTATTTTAGACCTATTTTTATTTGTACGAGGAAGAGTATCCTCATCTCTAGAATTTATTATGTCTACATTTTCTTGATTGCTAGGGGTTTCTGAAATATTGGATGAAATTAGCGACCCTTCACTGTTTGGAGCTATTTTAGCATGTTGGGGTTCAGAAACATCTTGGGGCTCAGGGGAAAACTCTTCCAAATTTTGAATCGCCCACCCAAATGACTCACCTTCTTCAAAATGTCTTATGGGATATGGTTTTTTAAATTTTTGAAGAAATCTTTGCCACTTCCCTTCCATTTTTCTTCAAAAATGATGTTTACAGATTAAATGAATGAGGCCATGATGTTTTAGCGGCCCTAAACCAATTTTGAATATTTATATCATGTTAACAACATAATCACTAAGAAATGTAGGAAGATTAACCCTAACTTTAGGGTTTCCATCACCATGGTGCAAATGAGTGAGTAGCCAAAAAGGTGGACTTACTATGACAACACATTTTCCCTCACATGTGAAATATTTAATAATCCAAGCCACTATTTTTCTCCATGCTCTGGAATTGACATTCTTTGAAATCCCTTGTTCTGCCCTTGGGTGGTAACAAGGAAAGCACTAGGTTCTCCCTCCTGACTAAAAATTTCTACCATTCTTTGGTAGGAAATATCAGTGGTTTCTAAAATTTATACCCTCATTTCTAATACTAGATAAATGAGAAATGATTTGAGGGCTTACCTTGAATCTCCTGCCATGTACTATATACTAACCATCCAAGAAATTCTCTACAAATTCTTTTACCAGCTGCTCATTGTGCCCCTCAAATTTCTTCATAAACTCAAGTCACCCAACCCTCTGAAATATTTCTGAAATATTACTTAGTGCCAAAAACTTGTCTATGGAAGTTGGCTCTAATTTTCACTTGGCTCCTCCCATGTTGTCCCTTTCTTGTGATTTTGCTCAGTTTCTACTGAATGTTGGTGCTCAAAAACTATTCAAACAAAACTATGATGTAGAGTAAAGAAAATTTAAACTTTTCAACCACTCATACTTTGATATAGCTGATGGTACATGAATTAATTGTTGCATTTTGGCTTTGATGTACTTCCATTATTACTTTGCATGGGAAAAAGCAGAAAAACTACCACACCTTAAGCAAATGTACAATTTGCACAATTTACTAAGTTTGGAAAGGGGTGGTGGAGCATGCCTATTTATTTATTTTTATTCACAATAATTACCTACTTAAAGTAAAATCTGTACATACCTTACATCCCATCATTGATTTGAAAATCACTTACCTTTGCTAACATAACAATATAATTGGTTGGGATGGAAAGGGTGGTAATGAATTTATTATGAGTGAGGATGGGACAACTAATTAATATTGAATTATTATGATGGAAAATAGCCATAATAATTTTGGTTTATTATGATAAAAGATAGTAGTGTAGGGTGTGGATGTCAAAGGTGATGGAAAAATTTAATGATGAGCATGTGTATGACGCTTGAAAATATCAGAGAATTTGGAAAGGAAGGAAATTTACAAAAGTATGGGGCATCATTGGAAGATGCAGCTGGGATGAAGAACAAAAATTACAGAGCATGCTAAGGAATGTAGCTAGAATGAAAAATTCAAGTAGCGAAATTCCAGAGCATTGCTAGAAGATGCAACCAAAGTGAAGAAGAAAATTATGGAGCATCGCTGAAAGATGTTACTGAAATGTAGTGGGAATGAAGGTCCAGAGCATTGCTGAAAAATTTCGCTAGAATGCAAGAAAAAAGTTTCGAAGAATCACTAAGATATGCCACCAGAATGAAAGAAAAAAGTCCCAGAGCATTGTTGAGAGTTGTCGTCAAAATGCGGGAACAAATTTTTAGAGCATCATTAAGAGATGCCGCTAGAATGTAGGAACAAAATTCTGGAGCATCGTTGAAAGATGCCACCTAATGTAGAGCAGGGAGGCCTTAGAAAAATCAACACAAATCAAGTTCTCACAACCAGGTTTTAAAACCCCAAAAACCAATCAATGGTAACTCTTCTCAAACCTTCATTATTTGTCCTGCAGGTCTGTAGACCTATTCCTTTGGACTTATCTCACAAGTACCACCTTCAATCCATAAACCAATTATTTTTTTAGGCACCCTTTATCCCCTTACAAAATATAACTCAAAACCTCATATGGTTACTTTGGAACATCATACCCAAAATAGGGTTGCAACGCTGTCCTAATAGGCCACTTTTACAAAGGAACCACCCTTCAATCACACAACCAGCTTCCAAAACCAATTCAATTGTTCTGGGAAAACCCTAAACAAGAGGATTCAACAAATTTTAGTTACCCAAACCTCCATTCACATACCAAACTACAAAACCCTCACTTTTGGCAATTTACAAGGGGGTTTATTGGAACAACACCTTCCATACCTGCTCTTATCAATCCAACACTTAAAAGACTCTCTATTTTGTCTACACATACTAAACAAACCTTCATAAGTCCAGCCACAACATCCTTTGCTCATAACCTACACCCAAACCCCATATTTTGCTTGCAAATTGACAAAACCCACCTAGTACATCACCTTACAATTCACAAAACACCTTCCTTGCTCAAACCAATCACATGAACACAACCCCTACACCCTATTAGTCCATTCCACTGAGCTACAAAACTTTACAATGGGTGGAATGGCCAAAATTCACATTTTACACTTTTAAAAACTCAAGCTTGCTGTTACATAGGCTGCCTCAGAAAAATGGTTCTAAAATTCACAAAACTCAATGGATCTACACAAAACCAAAAGTAATTAAAAGTAGATTCACCTTACCATCTATTCAAATTCAATTTATAACAAGAATTATCTGGTACGGTTCATACAGGGCCTGCGAACATAGAAATTACAGTTAAAAGTGTAGGAAACTGCCATGTTTTTATTCAAATTTTTGAATCTTACATCAAAATCCCCTTCTACAATGTTCACAAAGGATTTTTAAATCATTTTTACACTAAATAAATTGTGCATAACTACCTTTAGGCCTTCCCATAACTAAATGACTTCATCTTCCATAGTTTGCACTTTTGCAATTTTGCCACTTTTACAATATTTTGCACTTTTTGACAAAATGACTCTAAAACCAATTTTATTACATAGAGATGGTCTCAAGGACCTTATTGAATGATAAAGGACTCAAAAACACCTAATTTATAACTCTTGACCTTGCCTAATTCAGTCTTGCAACTTGGTTCCCTTGCACCATACAACCAACCTAAAAAAACTCATGTCCCATGAGGACTGTATTGCACCATTTCCTTTGCTTGATCAACTTGTCTTCTTCATCTCCAAATGCTCTTTTACCTAGGAATCCCTTCCACTGAGTTAGATATAGAAAACACACATTGCTTCTAGTCTTGGACCGGTTCTTTCCTTTGGATTGCTGCTACACACTTGATGAATGACCTTTGCTTGCTCCTTCACCTGAGAACATTGTCTTATCTACCCCTGTACCTATTACCAAACCCCTTCCAATCTGAAATTGAGGTGCCTTCATCTTCACCCTTGGAACAAAATCAAACTCATCAACTCTTCCTTTCCTTGCAACTTCATATTGCTTCTTTGCTGCATACAAACCTACTATACATGTCCTTCAACCATTCTCTCATCAAAACTTGATGATACACATGTCCTTACACTTGCAAACAAAACTTGTTCAACTATTTCATGAGATATTTTCCTCATCATATATGTTGCATACTTGAATCTGCCCCATTGTCCTTGCCAAACATCCACTTTCACCTCATTCTTTGTCTTCAAAACCACCTTTAGGCTCTCCATTCTTGGAAACCTTATTCAATTAGTTTTAATAACCTCTATCATGGTAGAATAATACTGCCTATCAACCTCTCTTGACATCCAAGGACAACTCACTACCCTTACTACAACACCATCACTCTTCTCCACTTCATTTTGAGTCTTCACAAGCATTCTATCTTTGGCCTTCTCTTGGCCTATCACATCCTTGGTCCCTTCCAACTTGAGACCCTCTTCAAACTCACTAATTTTACATCTTCACCTCTTGGGGTGACTACAACCTTCATCCTTTCTTAAACCTCGACCTTTACAATCCCTTTCACTAACCTTTGTCATTCTCCTTGGCTCACTATACTTTCTATCTTCTTGTCTTGCACTAGACTCTCTACCCTTTCCATCACTATATTATTAGGTTCATTAACTATTGTACTGGCAGACTGAGACTGCCCACAAACCTCTTGTCCCATTAATGGACAAAGTACCTTACCCACCATGTTCTCAATTTGTTTCTCTTCCCAAGGTTTCCTTCCCACAACCAAGTCACTCTTAACCTTTTCTATATTAGGTTTTGACACCAAACCTTTATCCTTACCCTCTACCTTTGTCATCTTGACACCTTCAAGCCTTAGAATGGCTTCACATTCTTCTTTGTCCCTTGTCTCAAACTCTTTCCTATCTAGCCTTATTGTTTTTGCTTCATTCTTGAACTAACCTATTTGCTCCTGTCTTCCACCTTGGATCACCTCACCTCTTGCTTTCATCACTATCATTAAACTATCTACCCTTAATACCACTTTTTTTTCATACTTCCGCATCTTTTTCATGATAGTACTTGGTTGCCCCTTGTCTTCTTTTGCTTTTAATGGAAAATTCATTGTTCCTATGATGATATCCCCATGCCTTACAAGCCCATCTTGGATTTCCATAGTCAACTCAGTCTTATCCTTTCCTCTTATCTCTTCCATTAGGGTCTTTTCTTCTTCTTTCTTTGTCCTATCAGACTTACACATCACTGTTTTGATAGTATTTAACTGTCCTACAACCTCTTTTGCTTTCAATTGACAAAATTCAGTCCCTCTCTTGACTTCATCATGCTTTTCAATCTTGTCTTGAATTTCCATGGTCAATTCATCCTTGACCTTGTCTGTTTCAGTCATTGACACCATCATATGACCATCCTATTTTCCCTTCGACCTTAAATCTTCCCTTACACTTGCTGTCTCGGCATGTTCTTCCTTTGTAGTGGCTATTCCTTCTTTATTTTTGTCTTCCTCATATCTTATAAACTCCTTTCCTACCATCACTATCCTTGCTATCTTATCTTGTGCCTTATCATCCTCCTGCAATGGTATTAGTGTGAACTTTATTCCATCCTTCTCAATATCATAAATATTCTCCCTACCATCATATATGGCATGTCTATTGAACTTCCATGGTCTTCCAAGTAATAAATGACAGTAACTCATAGGTAACACATCACATAATACCCTATCCTTTTATGGACCAATATAAAACTCAACATAAGCTTTCTCATTAACTAGTATTGACTGATCATTATTCAACCAAGATGCTATATATGGTGTTTCATGAGGTATCCTTGCCAAATTCAACTTATCAACCTTTTCATTGGAAACCATGTTATCAATAGAACCTGAATCTATTACCACTTTACATACCTTTTTTTGCATTTGCATTTTGTCCTGAATAGGCTCCTCCTTTGTGTCATCTCCTTCAGCTTAGCATACCTTTCTTTGAACTCTCTGATTTCTTTTTCCATGGTATCTTCTAGATGCATCTTGTCTTTTCACCTTCCAACTGTCAAACTTCAACCAATCATCTACAAGAGATCTGATACCTAGGCTCTGATACCAATTGATTCAAAGCAATGAGTCCTTAGATAAATCAACACAAATCAAGTTCTCACAACTAGGTTTTAAGACCCCAAAAACCAATCAATGGTAACTCTTCTCAAACCTTCACTATTTGTCTTGTAGGTCTGCAGACCTATTCCTTTGGACTTATCTCACAAGTACCACCTTCAACCCACAAACCACTTATTTTTTTAGGAAACCTTTATCCCCTTACAAAACATAACTCAAAACCTCATATGGTTACTTTGGAACATCATACCCATAATAGTGTTGCAACGTTGTCCTAATAGGCTAATTAGGCCACTTTTACAAAGGAACCACCCTTCAGTCACACAACCAGCTTCCAAAACCAATTCAATTGTTCTAGGTAGACCCTAAACAAGAGGATTCAACAAATTTTAGTTACCCAAACCTCCATTCACATACCAAACTACAAAACCCTCACTTTTGGCAATTTACAAGGGGGTTTATTGGAACAACACCTTCCACACCTGCTCTTATCAATCCAACACTTCAAAAACTCTCTATTTGGTCTAAATATACTAAAAAAATCTTCATAAGGCCAGCCACAACATCCTTTTCTCATAACCTACACCCAAACCCCATATTTTGCTTACAAATTGACAAAATCCACCTAGTGCATCACCTTAAAATTCACAAAACACCTTCCCTGCTCAAACCAATCACATCTACACAACCTTTACATCCTATTATTCCATTCCACCAAGCTACAGAACTTTACAATGGTTGAATGGCCAAAATTCACATTTTACACTTTCAAAACCTCAAGCTTGTTGTTACATAGGTTGCCTCAGAAAAATGGTTCTAAAACTCACAAAACTTAATGGATCTACAAAAAAACCAAAAGTAATTAAAATTAGATTCACCTTACCATCCATTCCAATTCAATTTATAACAAGAGTTAGCCAGTACGGGCCATATAGGGCCTATGAACACAAAAATTATAGTTAAAACTGCAAGAAACCACCTTGTTTGTATTCAAATTTTTGAATCTTACATCAAAATCCCCTTCTACAATGTTCACAAAGGATTTTTAAATCAGTTTTCCACTTCCTAAACCATGCATAACTACCTTTAGACCTTCCCATAACTAAATGACTCTTCATCTTCCATAGTTTGCACTTTTGCAATTTTTCCACTTTTACAATATTTTGCACTTTTTGACAAAATGACTATAAAACTAATTTGATTACATAGAGATCATCTCAAGGACCTTATTGAATGCTAAAGGACTCAAAAAGACCTAATTTCTAAATCTTGACCTTTCCTAATTCAGTCTTGCAACTTGGTGCCCCTGCACCACCACCGGATGTGGGAATAAAAGTCTGGAGCATTGCTGAAAGATGTCACTGGATGGAAAAAGGAAAAATTTTGGAGCATCACTGAGAGATGTAGCCAGAAGCAATAACAAGAAAATTTTTGGAGCATCACAAAAAGATTCCACTAGAAGAAGGAAGTGGAATGAAGAACTTTGTACTTAGACTTTTCAGAGCATCATTGAAAGATGCACCAAACTGCAGGAATCAAACAAGGAATGACACCAGTCGGGCATGCAAGTTTCTAAGCGGTGCAGAAACCAAGCCTACAAGTTTTAGAGCATTGCATCAAGATGCACCAGAATTTGTGTTTGATTAAAAATAAAATCCTGCAAGACATAAACAAATTTTAGCCAAGTCCAAAAGATGAAAAATTCAAAAGAAATGTCTTGAAGTAATTACAAATGCATGCACATGCAATTTTTAGTTTTTTCTTTTTAAGACTGGATGACTATTAATCTGAACATTCCATTAGCTTTGCCATAGTAGATTCAATGCATTGTACTTCTCCTTGAATTTCCACCATCCTTGTAAATTCCTCCTTGTTAACTAGTTTTATGGTAGATGTGTAATTGATGTCCATTAACTAATAGAGTTCAAGTGTTGCCATCAATGGGCTTGAGTTACATTGATCTATTTTAAAACACCTCAAAATTTTTATATGGACCCAACCAATGAGTCCTCAATTTTCCTTGATGATCTTTATATTGAGAATCGAATAACAATGCCCAATCCCCATTATGGAACTCCCTTTTCTTTATGTTTTTATCATGCTAGGCCTTTCATTGTTGTTGAACTAACTCAATTTGGTGGAAGCATCTAAAAAGTTTGCATCTAACTCACTAAGCTATAAGACTCTTTCAACTTAGGCTCATTTGAGATCTAAGCCTAATCTATTGTTGTTCTTAGGGTTTGAAGTTCAAATTCAATAGGTAGAAGTGGTTTCTTCCCAAAAACTAACTCGTACGGACTAAAATTGGTGGTTTATTTCCATGTGTTATAATCCCAAACAATTTTAGGTAATTTTCTGGCCCAGTACTTTCTCCTTAATGAAACTTTTTTTGTTAGAATGTTTTCAATCTCCCTATTAGTGACTTCTTGTCCATTTTTTGTGGGTGATAGGGTGATGACTTCTTATTGCTTACCTAGAAATGATTAGTGAAGGCTAATAGGGCTTTGGACATAAATTGAGGTCCTTGATCTGTGATAATTGTTCTAGGGGATTCAAATCTGAGAAAAATCTTGTTATACAGGAAGTCAACCACTTGTTCTTCCCTAGCGACTCTTAAAGCTTGAAATTTTTCCCACTTGGTCAGATAGTTGATACAGGCCAAAATGTAATCTTTCCCTTGTGAAGGATGTACTCTTTCCCTTGTGAAGGGGGGTCTATAGGACTGATAAAATCTAATCCCCACTTTTCAAATGGTTCAAGAGCTACTTGGGGTTGTAGAGGCATTTCATTGGATGTAGTGGGTCTCCCTAATCTCTGGCATTTATCACAGTGGCAAACATATTTTTTTACATCTTTATGCATTGAGGGCCTGTAATATCCTACACCCAAAATATTATGGGAAGTCCTCTTGGCAGAATAATGGCCTCCATAGGGGTCATCATGGAAAGATCTAAGGATGTTATATATTTCATCTACCCTGACACAATGTCGTAAAACGATATCAAGACTGCATTGAAATAATATTCCATTGATCCATTTGAATGGAGCACTTTCTCGAATGAGACATTTCTTTTGTTTTGATGTAAAATCTGGTGGCAACTCTGAAGTGGCCCATTAGTTGGTGATGTCAGCAAACCAAGGGCTTTTAATGGAGATGGAAAACAAATTTTCATCTGGGAATTCATCCTGCACAGGAGTATTATCTCCATTATCTTGTTTGATTTGTGATAAGAAATCCACAACTATGTTGAACTTCCCTAGTTTTTCAATAATGGTCATGTTAAATTCTTGTAAAAGCAATAACCACCTGATTATCCTTCCATTTACTACAGATTTGTTCATTAGGTACTTGATAGAAGAATGGTCTATGAACACAATTACTTTGTACCCTGTGATGTAATGTCAAAATTTCTTGATTGCATGTACTACAACTAAAAATTCTTTCTCTGTGGTGGTGTAATTCCGTTCAGTGGGAATCAAATTCTTACTAATGAAATATATAGCATACTTTCCCCCATTCTCATCTTCCTGACCTAAAACCATTCCAATAACATCATCGGAAGCATCTACATAAGTATGGAATGGAAGATTAGGTCCATGTAGGATAGGAGCAGAGATGAGTTTCTCCTTAATGATCTCAAATGATGACAGAAACTCTGTTGTCCAGAAAAAATCTACATTTTTTTGGAGGAGGGAAAACATAGGGGTTGCAATCTTGTTGAAATTTTCTATGAATCTCTAATAGTATCCAACATCTCCTAAGAAACTTCTAATTTTGGTTTGGTTTTTCAAAGTCTCAAGTTGTTGTATTACCTCGATTTTCTTAGGATCAACTTTTATCCCTTCAACTGAAATGTGGTTTCCCAACACTATCCCTTGTACTACCATTATTAGGAATTTTTTGTGACTTAGGGATAGCCAGTGGTCCTCACATCACTTCGGTACTCTATCCAAATTTTGAAGGCCTTCATCAAAATTTGACCCATACACAGTGAATTCATCCATGTAAACTTCCACACAGTCATTCACTAGCTCAACAAATATGGCCAAGATAGCTCTCTAAAATGTTGCAGGAGCGTTGCATAGCCCGAAGGGAAGGACTCGATATGCGAATGTTCCCCAGGGGCAACTAAAATTTGTTTTGTCCTAGTCTTCTGCTACTACTTGTATATGGTTATATCCACTAAATCCATCTAGGAATGAGAAATACTTCCTTCTAGCCAAATTATCTAAGACTTGGTCTAGAAAAGGTAAAGGGATGTAATCTCTATGGGTAGCTTTATTGAGTTCCTTATAGTCAATGCATACTCTCCACTTCCCATTTTTCTTTGGGACCACAACCAGAGGTGAAACCCATTTGCTGTCATAAATGGGATAGATGAATCCTACTTGTAGGAGTTTCTCTATTTCTTTTTTAACAATGTCTTTCAAGGAAGGATTGATTCTTCGTCGTGGTTGATGAATAGGTCTAACAACCTCAGTATAGATGTGATGGGTACAAAAACTTAGGTGTATTTCTCTCATGTTTGTATAATCCCAAGTAAAATATTTAGATCTATTCACCAAAACATCAAACAATTTGTGCTCTTTTGGCTCTATCAACCAACTATTGATATTCAAAGTTTTCCCTAGTAATAACATGATGGTTTTGACCCCTGGATGGTTGGAGGTGATAGTATAAACTTCTCTAGTCAAAGTTTTGAGAGGACAACTATGTGGTATGGTTCTATGGAGTCTGGCAATATCTTTGAAGAAGTGATCCATTTTTGGAATGATATTAGCCAGGGGACAAGGTAATCCCACGAAGCTGGTGTAATCAAATTCAGTGTGATGATCAATGTTGATTGGATGCCATAGAATCTCTTCTATGTCTACCATTTCCTCATCACTCAAATCCACAGTAATATTTTCCATATTTTTTTCTAGTTCATCTTCCAACTCTTCACAACGTTGTTTAATGACTACCATAGCAAGCAATGTTTTTTTTAGTGGCTAATATTTTCCAATTGGCTAATAGTTGAAATTTTGGAATCCAAAATTGGCTAATAATTTGAGCTATAACATGACTTGAATCGCCACATTTACAAAACTTTATTATATTATTTTTTAAATTGCCAAAAAAATATTTTATTAAAATTTCTAACTCACAAATTTGCCAGAATATTTGATAGATGATTATATTACATTCGCCTAAATTTTATAAGTTATAGTAGAAATATGTATTAATTTGCTAATAGCAAATCATAATTATTAGTTGCTTTAGGGTCATATTTCCAATTTTTAGTTTCCACCATTGATTTACAAAATAATATAATGGGCCTCATTGTATTCTCCAAGGTAAAATGTATCCATGATTTGTAATGCTCATGGGGCCTTAAATCGCTTTTGGATCAAGATCAACGTTACAAAAGTGATTTTGAGCCGCATGTGCATTATAGATTGTAGGTACATTTACCTCAAAAAATACAACAAGGGTCATTAGATCAATTATCCAAAAGCAATTCTAGGCCCCATGAGTGTTACAGATTATGGGTACATTTTGCCTCACACAGTACGAGGGTCATTAGATATATTTTAATCAATGGTGACAAGTAAATATTATAGTCTACCCCTTAAATCCATCGATAATGGTGGCAAGAATTATTTTTTTTAGATTGGGATTTTTCATTATATTTAATGTATTTTCCTATTATTTTTCGAGATTCGCCAATATTTTCTACAAAATTTTATTGATTTAAAAAAAATTTCCAATAAGATTAATATTTATTTCAAAGAAAAGGAAAGATTCGCCAAGATTTTATATCTTTTCTTGAAGGAGGTTTCTTAAAGTTATCACTAATAGCAAGTGAGGCTAGATTCTCTTGTTCGTTGAGACCATTTGGTTCATCAACCCAAACTTGGTTATGTCCAACAGGTTTAGCGAGGGGATACAGGAATATATGTTTACTATTGGGATGATGTGAAATGGTCATTCCTCCCTCCCTGCAGTCAATCTTGGCTGCAACTGTAGCTAGCCACGGTCTTCCTAGAATTATTGGATAACTATCCTTTGGTGTGAGGGATTGGATTATTTGGAAGTTTACTGGATATTTCCAACCATCAACCTTAACAAGAACATTTTCTATGACACCTTTGGGAATAGCTATGTATTGATTTACCATTTGCAACACTATAGTTGTGAGGCGTAAATCAGTGAGTCCTAACTTTTCCATAAAATCGACTGTCATTACATTAATGGCCACTTAGACGTCCACAAGTGCATTAGGTATTTCTACCTCATTGATTGTCACTGTTATAAGTGGACTGCTTGGGTCATCATATTTTGGAGCTGCAGTTTTTCACTAGTAGAATTTGGAAAATAAATGACTACGTGACTAAAAATTTTAGTCATGTGACTAACACTAGTAGTATTTGGAAAATAAATGAATAATTTGGTCATTTATAAGTGACTAATTTGGTCATCAGGTAAAATCACAACTAAATGACTAAATAAATGACTAATATCGAACAAATAAAAATGAGTAAATAAATAACTAAATAAATGTGCTCATTGTTAAAATCTTGCCATAATTTTCATTTTAATAAACATACTCTAAAACCTTCATCAAGACCTTATTTTCAATCGTAGCCCACCATAATTAATAATAAAATATTAAAAATAAAATTACTGATAAATATTTTGTTTTGTGGTGTCATCATATGAACACCAAAGCTTCTTCTAAATTGAATGCCCAACTCCTCAAAGGGCCCAACTATGTAGTGTGGAAGATAAATATGCATACAATTCTCAAATATATACTAAGCTACTTATAAGTTTACATACTCTACATTTACTAGAGGAAAATAATGATATTACAAATAGTTTAGAAGTATGATTACATAAATTAGTTAAATTATAATAGAAGAGATAAAGATGGAGATAAAAAATAAAGAGATAGAGACAAAGAAATATAGAGGTAGAGAGATAAAGGGAATAGAGATATAGATGGAGAGAAAGATTGAAAGAGAAAGGAATAGAAAAAAGAGAGATAATACAAAAGAGATAGAAATATAAGAGATAGAAAGGGAAAGAGAGATAGAGAAAAGAAAAACTAACTTTTGATTACTTGTTTCATGCCAAAAATCCAAGAATGATGTGTCCTTGGGGAGTTATTCTCAAGGAAGCATGATGTTTGATATAGATAGAAAAACTTATAGAGACAGAAAGACATAACAGAGAGAGGGAGATAGAGATAAGATATAGAGAGAGAAAGACATAAAATGGAGAGGCAGATATAGATAAGATATAGAGAGGTGGATAGAGAAAAAATAAACCGAACTCTTGTAATAAATTTACTATTACAAATATATAATTTTGTCTAATAAAAAATTATATTTAAAATATATATTTATTGAGTGAATGTTAATTGAGACCTTTGTTACATAAACAACATCATTTGCTAAATGGCCTACCAATTGACCTCATGTACTACACATATGTCTGAAAAAAATTACCAAAATTTTCTCTAATTGACCTTTCATACCTCTTCGGTGTACCTATTGCACACCAAGGTGCAATTGCTAGTAATAATTTTATATATATATTTAACATGCCAAAATGTGCTCATTATTAAAATCTTGGCCATAATTTTCATTTTAATAAATATACTCTAAAACCTTCATCGAGAACTTATTTTCAATCGTAGCTCGCCAAAATGGAGAAGTGATTCGAAACCTTATTTTTAGGAATAACCTGCTAAAATGGAGAAGTGAAGGACGAAACCTTATTTTCAAGGTAGCTCGCCAAAATGGAGAAGGGAAAGCACCTGGTTTTGGATTGCAACCTCTACCCATTTTTTTGCATCAGACACGATTTGTGCAGAATCTTGTGGTAAGTCACTTTCCATGGTTTCAATTAATTTTACTTTTCAAATCTATATGTGATTAGGCCATATGATCCATTCTTTTTTATCTTTCCTTCTACACTTCAAGCTTGGTTATCCTACAGATGGAGCATGTTCATCATGCTTTTCAAGTTTTTGTAATGAATCTGGTCTTCATCTACTTCTACTTGTCCATATGCTTCTTTTATCTATCCTTACATTTTTATTCAATCTTTATGAAAGATTTGCATTCTATTGGAATGATACATTAATATCTTCCCTTCACTATGGAAATTTTGTCCTTAACCTTTTAACTTGTTTTGTGGCTCTCTTGCATTTGTAGCTACTTGGCGCCATTTAGAAGATACATTTTATCAATTTCTCATATCAAAGCATAAGATGTCAACAACAAACTGTGAAAACTCCTACTATATGTTGGTAAACGAGTATCATCATACTTCATTTTAATTAAGAAAATTCATCTTGGAGGTCAAGCTTTATACATAACCAGTTAAAATCTTTTGTATAGTTTGAACTTTGACCTGCTTTTGTTTATGTGGTCCATTAGATTAACGGGGTCCTATGTACCTCAATGGTTATAATTTAATCCTCATCATTTTCTTGAGTTGACTTGGTGTCATCAGGAAACAAGTGATTTGTTGATGCAGTGCAAAGGAAGAAAGTCAATCACTTGAAAACATATTCCTCAACTATGGACTAAATCCATTTAGTTTATTCAAATTCATAGGAGAATTCACCATGTAAATGATCACTACAAGAGTACAAATATGAGTTTCCACTTTTCCTGACCTAAACAAGTTTAATCATCATCCTCAAACTCATTATAGAATCCATCTCACTC
>VDFB02335135.1:0-36172 GCA_007258455.2 Sequoia sempervirens | reverse complement strand
ATATCTTTTGGAGTGATTTTAATTTTGTTCTGGGTACTTTGGCAAATCATCTGTTGGTTCAAGGCGCCCCCTTCCACAAAAGATTGGAATTTATTTCCAAGTCTTTATTTTTATCTTGCAAAATCGATTTTTCAAGAGGGCTGTACCTTTTCAAGGTGCTTTGGAATTCGTGCTAAATAAATGGGAGTTTCTGGTGATTGTTTCTGGATTACATCTTGGGCGCCAAACCTCTAGGAAGCATTTGCAACTGATATCTCGTCATTCGGAGGTAATTTGATCAAGTTATGAGCATTTAATGAATTTACAGTTGCTGGTCTGAACTTCCAAAATACAGATTTTTATATCAGAATTGTAATTGTTCACTGTTTTGGCCTCATACTTCAGTTTTGGAGTGTTATATGATTATTAGAACTCATACTTCTCTTTCTAAGATTCATTCTTGATCATTGTAAATTGTAATCTGCAGAGTTTAATTTGTATAAGTTGAGATTAAGCATTACTAATCCAACCATTTTCAGTTCTGCAATTACTTGTTTTCTCATTAAATTACCCCTGGATGGTTTACCGCCAGTGTGGATAATCTGATTGTAACACTCTGTTTGGTGGTAGTGTGGAATTGCTTTTCATGGCTGGTTATCCGCCTGTTAATTTTTAGTTCTCAATTTATACACTCCGTCATATGTTAGCACCTCGCCCTCAGTGGGATCTTGAGTGCACATTCTTGACGTTGAGTAGTTCTTTCAAGTTTGATTTTTTATTTGGAGCTAACGCTAATCAAGTTGGCTAAGTGCTGGTTGCGATGTGTTAATTCATCAAAAAAAAAAATTGGTTAGCTTATTTCACCTCCCTTCAACGAAGACATTGGTAGAGTAACCGATACTATTAACCAACTGAGCATAGTGGTGTGTCCTACATAACTAGATCCCATGCAATACGACATCCCTCAATCTAGAATGTAATACAAGATCCCGGTGAACTGACAGTGTAATCATCGCCCAATCTAAGAGGATGTAGGTACATTACACTACTTTGATCAAAGAGTTTTAGTTCAATAAACAATTGAGAAAATCATCTATCACATACACTATTCAAGGTCGATTTGACTTAGGGCTATCTTACACTACACATAGGTTATGTCCTCCCCTGGATAATCAGTCATCCCAGACAATCCTACAACATATTATCTACTAGAAATGAATCAGTCAACAAGTAACTCACACAATTCCTCCTATTAAGGAAATCTTTATCCTAGGAGTAACTCAAGCTTATCTAAGTTAACCTAATAACTTAAGCTGAAAGATCTTACTTGACTCCTACCTTCATTTTGATCCTAGTATATAGTAACTAATGCAACTGGTACTCTCCTTTATATGGAGATCATACAATTGACGCAAAATACAACTAGAATGCAACAATACATTCCCTATGTATAGACAGTAATACAAACATAAAACATCCCATGTTCATTTATGGCTAGTATAATTAAATACTTATGTTGTATCTTATACAAGTAATGCAAACACAGCAAGTATGCATATTCCTCCTTTAAACAATTTACTTCCTTGATGCAACAACTATGCAGTTCATGGAATAACTCACTTTCTATTCTCAACAGAAGCACAGATCACAATGCAATTCCCTATCTATGCACAGACATTAAATACATTTCCAGAAATAAGTAAAGATTTACTATTGAAAACAATAGTAGAAGAATATCCCATGCCTGGTTTAAGCTTTTCTCCAATGATGATGGATTGGTCTGTACTTGCAGCACTTCCAGACTATCAACAATCCTTCAAATAAAGCTCTATTTCTCTCTCATAAAATGAACACTCAACAATTGATATACAACTGATAATTGATTTCAGCTTCTCAATTATAACCTCAGAAATTATGATGATGGTTGGTCTTTCAGCATGAACATAAATGACTCTCAGAAATATAATAAATATGCTCTCAGAAATATAATAAATCTGCTCTCAAAAATATAAAGATTGCTCTCAGAAATTGATGCGTATTTCTCCAAGGAGTTGTTGTGTAGAAAATAAAGAAGAGGTGATTGCAAATGAGGAAGGGGCGGCTATTTATACAGCCCAGTCTCCCAACGTATTCCTCATAACAAGGCAGGGGTTCTGCCACCACTCATCATAAGACATTTTCAACTCAGAGATGGCGCTGGTTTCCAGCTATGCTCAGCATAAAATGATGAATCATACTCCAGAAATTGACAACAATTAGAAGACTAAATCAAAGGCACATGGTGAATTAAAATCAATTGACACTTACAGGTTGCGTTCAATTCCTGCGACTTGGTCACGGCCGTGCGCTCAACAGGCGCATATTTCCTTCATTCGCATTTTTCATTTTATTTTCCAAAGTTTCAAAAGTTTGAATGTGAAATATTTTAATTTCAACTATATGAAGAATGACACATCAATCTTCCTTTTGCCAAAGGCAACATTTTAAATCATTTGATTTCCATGGTTGGTGATTAATAATCGGCTGGGTTTAATAAACCCAATTTCCATAGTTGATATTCATTAATCGGCTGTATGATATTTCTCTCAATTTCCATAGTTAGAGTTTAATAAAAACTCAAGTGGAAAATAATTTAATTTCCAATGATGAGATTTTATAATATTAAACTTTATACATATTAAATGTTATTTATATTTAAATTTATTAGGAAATAATTTGATTTCCTAAGTTGAGAAATTGATATTAAATTATATATATTTATTATAAATATTATTATAGTTTTAAATATATTAAACATATATATATATATATTTAAATACTCAAGTATTAATATATATATATTTTAATATAGCTATAATATATATTTATAATCTTTAATATATAATTATTTATATCGTGAGCCAGTTAGCATACAACCGATATAAATACATATATATATAAATTCAAGAGGCAATCATAATAATAATATTAATATCCACATAATAAAGGACATGTGCGTATATACATATATATACAGTATATTCCTCTATGTACACGTATGTGTAAGTATACCATATCGATGCAACCGTATGAGCATATCCATCTGCCAACGTACGCTTGTATCGATATGTATATACTTATTGATACATGTATATACTATACATATGTATATATGTCCACTTCCATTTACTTACATCATTCACGTTACCATCATACCCACATAATCATAATACAACAAGACAGGTATACAAATAAACATCACTCACAAAAGTGTAAAGAAGTAAACAATACTCCTAATGCCAATGTACGAGCTACAAATGACTTATCTAGATCAACATAATTGACTCGGTTCACCCAATCTATGGTGACGTGTGTGTATGCTCAGATAGTTTACTTTACTGGTTACCCGACCAAGCTCCTCTCCCAAGTGATATTTCCCCTCCGCCTAGAGGAATGGTTCACATACCTGCATCCAACGACACACTATCAGGAGTCATATGTTCACAACATAAGCAATATATATAAGCATCTCAAAAGTCAAAATAACCATTACTCAATAACCATCTATCCTCATTTATGCAGTAGATCACCATGAATAACATCAACTGAGATAACATCAAATGAAACAACATCAAATGAGATAACATTCATATTGATAACAAGGTTTAAGCATCATTAATTCATCTCCAGAATTCACATTACATTCATATTTACTCTGTCTAGTAATGGTAAATAGTAACATCACAATTTGGGGTATAACACTTTACCAATTTTTGCCTCTATGGGAGACCCAAAAAAATTGCCAATATCGTCCAAGTAGAAGACCTGAATGATCTCCTCCACGAACCAGCTAGGGTGGATTCATTTCACCACCGAAACCAGATGCCCTAGGGTTTCCCTGTCCCCAAGACCAAGAAGCTGCAAGAGCTCTCCAAAGTGAAAGTGAGAAAATAAACCAAGCATCCTGAAAATGAGCCTCCAAATCCCCTTTTAGATTTCTCACTCTAATTTCCCTCACAAATAATAATAAAGTGACTTTATTAAGTTACCTTTTAATATTTCCCCAAAAGTCACCTTATAACAAATTTAATTAATCACTTAACATTACCTTTTTTAATTTTCACTTTTACCACCAGGTAATATTAAATAATTAAATAAATGGATTCCCTTATTCCACCTTTAGCCTATGGGAATTAAATAGGCTAAAATAACCTCCTAGGTGATCATAGAGGAGACATTACAATCCTCCCTTCTCGAGATTTCTTTCCCTCAAGCAAAATTGCAGATTGGGATGTTGAAGTATCCATTCACCCTCCCACGTTGCGTCCTCTATTGGCAAGTCTCTCCACCTGATCAAATACTCTTTAATCACCCTATTCCTCAATCTCCTCTCCTGAGTATCAGCAATCTCCTTACGAACCAAAACCAAATGTCCCTCCTCATCCAACGGAGGCAATTCTACAGATGAAGTAACATGCTGCTCGAGTGCCTTCTTGAGGCACGAAACATAAAAGACATTGTGAATTTTCTTGTTCTTTGGCAAATCCAACTCATAGGCTTCTTCCCCCACTCGTTTGGTAATCTTGTAAGGGCCATAAAACCATGGCTTTAATTAATCTGCACCGCTTCTCTTCAGCGAAGATTGCCTGTAGGGCTACAATCGTAGGAAAACTAGATCTCTCACCTCAAAATTGCACTCAACCCTATGCCTGTCTACATAGGTCTTCTACTAATTTTGTGCCACCTGTAAATTCTCCTTAAGAGCCTTGAGAATGTCTTGGCTCTCCTGTATCCAATCCTTGGCTTTAGAAGCCCTGCTATCCCCAAAACCCAAGTCCAAAAATTAAGGTGCATCATATCCATATAATGCACGCAAGGGTGCCATACCAATCGACATGTGGTAAGTGGTGTTATAACAATGCTCCCCTAAATGTAACCACTTAATCTATGCTCTTTTCTCTCCCGAAACATAATTCCGCAAACACCCCTTGACCCACTTATTCACTATCTTGGTCTGGCCATCTATTTGAGGTGGTAACTCATACTCGGAGTTAACTCAGTACCTGCTAATCTGAACAAATCCTACCAAAATGCACTGAGGAACCTATTGTCCCTATCACTAACTATGTACTTTGGCAAACCGTGCAGTCTAAAAACCTCTCTGATAAACAACTCTACCACCTGTGGTACCTTGTACTCAAAAGAAATAGCAAAGAAGTGAGAAAATTTAGTCAGTTGATCTACCACCACATAGATATAGTCTTTGCCATGAACCTTGAGTAAAGCAATGATGAAGTCCATCGAAATACTCGCACACTTCTACTCAGGAATAAGTAATGGTTGTAATAACCCCTCCGAATGAGTATGCTTTGACTTGTTCTGCTAACAAGTCGCACACTCCCTCACATACCGCAATACATCATCCTTGAGGCCCTTCCAAGAGAACCTCTCTCTAATTTGTTGATATATCTTAAAGTAGCCCTAATGACCTACCAAGGGAGTGTCATGTGTAGCTCTTATTATTTTCACCTTGAGCTTGGATTCTGGCACTAAATAAATTTTGTCCTTGTAGAAGATGATATCATCCACTACCCTGTAACGGTCATCCTAAATTTGTATGTCCATCAAATCACAGGAAAATTTGTACTTAGAGTACTCCACCAATAAGTGAGATTTCCAATCTGCTGAAATCTCTATGAGAGAACAAGCTACTAGTTTCTTGGAAAGGGCATCTGCAACTATGTTCTTCTTGCCCTTTACGTACTCTATGTCAAAATCATAGGCTTGTATTTTGCTGACCCACTTTTTTTGCCTCTCATTTAGGTCCTTTTGCTCCAAGAAATACTTAAGGCTATTATGGCCAGTCCTCACCACAAACCTCTCTCCTACTAGGTACTACTTGAACTTCACCAAAACAAGCATTATGGCAAGCTTATCCTTATCATAAATACAATATAGTCTCTCAAGCACCCTCAACTTATGACTCTTGAATGCAATCGGATGCTTGTTCTGCATCAGCACTACTCCTATGCCCTCACCCAATGCATCACACTCCAAAACAAATGGCTGAGTAAAATTTGGGAGTGCCTGTATAGGACAACTGCTCATCACCTCCTTGAGCTTATCAAAATCTCTCTATGCCTCATCTAACCACTTGAATGCACCCTTCTTCGTAAGATCTATCAACTGTGCACCTAACTGAGAGAATCCCTTGATGAAGCGCTTGTAGTAACTACATAGCCCAAAGACACCGCGCAACTCAGTAAGAGACTTAGACGGTAGCCAATCTAGAATCGCCTTTATCTTCTCCTAATGAACCTAAACTCCTTGTGCTCTAATCACATGTCCCAGATATAGAATCTCCTTCATGCCAAACTCACGCTTTGAGGCCTTAGTATAAAGAGACTGATCACCCATGATGCCCAAAACCTCATCCAGCTTTTTCAAGTGATCTTCCCAAGTTTTACTGTATATGAGCAAGTCATCAAGGAACACCAGTAAATACTTATGCATCTGCTTGTCGAAAATATGATTCATGTAGGACTGAGAGGTAGCAGGTGTGTTAGTCAAACCAAAAGGCATGACTAAGAACTCATAGTGCCCATAATGACACCTAAAAGCAATCTTGTGAATATCTTGCTCACGGACCCTAATCTAATGGTACCCAGAACAAAGATCAATCTTTGAAAAGTACACTGCCCCATGTAACTCATCCAATAACTTGTCGATCCTGGGTATAGGGTACCTATTCTTAATAGTTTTCTTGCTCATTTCCCGATAGTCTATGCACATCCGCATTGTCCCATCCTTCTTCACCAGAACTACAAAAGAAGCAAAGGGACTAGAGCTAGGTCTGATGTTCCCCATGTCAAGCAATTCCTTAATTGCTTTCTCGATCTCATCCTTAAATCTCTTAGGATGTCTATAGGGGGTGGTTATGATGGGCTTGGCCCCCTCCTCCAACTCAATGGTATGCTCAAAACCCCTATCAGGCGGTCTCCCTAGAGAAATCTCTCCAAACACTCTGTCATGCTTACCCAATAATGATTGGATATCCACATGGTAAGGATGATCACTGTCAGGAGTCTCCTTAGTAGTAATCAAACATTCTGCTGCCCATGCAACATCCCCTTGCTTGAATATGCTCT
Organism: Sequoia sempervirens; assembly: GCA_007258455.2. Classification (NCBI taxonomy): domain Eukaryota; kingdom Viridiplantae; phylum Streptophyta; class Pinopsida; order Cupressales; family Cupressaceae; genus Sequoia; species Sequoia sempervirens. The sequence continues at coordinate 29,066 of VDFB02335135.1, read as the reverse complement.
CCATCCTCTTAGCTGACACTATCTTCGGGGAACCATTTGCCATACCTCTAAGTACAACCTTTTTACCATCCGCTGCTCTGAACTTGAGCTCCATAGCCTAGAAGTTCTATAAATATTTCCCCAATGAATGTAACCATTATATACCTAAAATAGCATTTGTACCACCCAAGTCCACCACATAAAAATCATTTGTAATCGTGTAATTACCCAAAGTGACACCCAACTGAGGAACCCCCTGTGTGCAAGTCATGTTGAACCCATATGCAACCTTCACACTAAATCCCTCAAAACCCTTTGTAGGTATACCCCTCTTAGCCACTAAGGTTGAGTCAATGAAATTGTGGGTTGTCCCACTATCAATCAACACAGTAACACGCTACCCTTGTAATACTCCCTAACTCTAAATTAATTAAACTTGGGAGTACCTGAGATGGTAGCAATGGCACGACTCTTAGTCTCCACCTATGGCTGCTCATCCTCTGAACTGCTATCATCGCTACCTTGTACCTGTCTAGTCTCTCCATCATCCTCGCTATCACACAACCTCAATGTAATGAACCTTACCCTTACCCATGCATCTATGTCTAGGCTCCCAAGGCTCCTTAGAGTTGTAACACAACTTTTTTCTCCTCCACTCCCTACGAGCCTCGTCATCTAGTTTGTCCTTCTTTGGCCACTCCTTTTGAAAGGGCTTTTTATCTTTGTTCTTCTGAGGTACCAAAGGCTTGGATGGAAATTTACTCTTAGGCATTGAATGCTCCATGTCACGTGCCTGAATGATAGCATCCTGTGGGGACTTTGATTTGAAAGCCTTAATCCAACCATGAAGTGGCTTGGATAGACCCTCAATGAACAACATAATCAATTTGTGCTCTGATACATCAATTACCATAACTACAAGCCTCTGGAACTCAGAAATATAAGAATCCATTGCACCACTCTGCTTGAGCTAAGCCAACTCCCTGAAGTGCAACCCCGGATCCTTTTGGTCAAACCTGTCCATCAACTTCTAAGTGAAATCTAGATATGATGTGATGCTAGCATGAACCAAGGTGACTAACCCATGGTACCACCACTCGTGGGCCTCACCCTCTAAATGTAAAGTAGCATACTTAATAGCCTCTAACTCCAACATAAGATTGAGTTGGAAATAAGTGTCCAACTTCTGAACCCATGATCTCGATGTGCATTTATTAGACTCATCAGACGAAGGAAGAGAAAGTTTTCCCAGCTTACGCTACAAGTCTTGATTTAGAGGGCCCCTATTGTGATCTCTAGGTCTATTCCTATATTTTATAGTGCAAAAGTCCTATAGGGTCATAGCAGCATGAACTCATCCTCAAGGGACTGATACTCCCTCAAATAGTCTGTGAATCCTTCACCCTCTGTTTGTTATCCCTGATCACCAATTGGTTGTCCTCCCAAAAATTGAGGCATAAGAGGCCTAGGAGTCACCCTACTAGTTCTTATAGTGTGACTATGTCCAGGTATATGTGTATTACTTCCTTTTGCATTGTTTCCATCATTCCCATTGCCTCTATCATGACGATTTGTACCTCCTGTACCATTATTACTAGCGTTGTTTCTATCATTCATCATCTGAGTGAGGAGCAAAACTACCTATTGTTGACCTCTAGAGAGGTCATTAAGAATCTATAATGTGCTACCCTCAGGAATTTCCCGTCTATCACCCATTTCACGTCTATTACCATGTTTTCTTCTTCTAATGAATCTGAAGCAAATAAATCAAATGCCTCTTCTCTCTCCCTTCTCCTATATGTTATGTAGGCCTGATCTTCTAGATTCATAAATATTCATGCAACTGAAACAACTAAACACTCTAAACACAGAGGCTGGCAAGAAGACCAGCTTTTATACCACTGTAAAATACCCTCTCGAATGTATAGAAGCTTTTCAATTGTCTCAATTTGTCAAATGTTCCATTTTGACAAACACATTTCATGATAATGTGTAATGTCCCCACTCTAGTCAGTGTCAATAGCAGAGGGGTTAGCTTATTATTTGGATCGTCGTAGGCTAACGTGTGTGGATAGGGGATCTCAGTGGCAGATGATGGTGGATATTGTCATTTCTCCCCCTTCAGTTCAGTGTTGGACTCAGTGCAGGCCTTTGTAGTTCAGTGTTTGCTAGCTTCTGATGACACATCAAAACACTGAGAATTGAGGGAGATATTAATATTTTAGTGGTTAAGTTATTTATTTGACTTATGGAAATATTATAAAGTTATAATTTGACTTTATAATTAAAAAGCCACTTAAAATATTATAAAGTGATGACTTAAATGTTATAAAGTGGAAATTAAATCATTTAAGTCATGGAAAGGTGCGCCCAAGTTATAAAGTGAGTTTAAAACATTATTAAAGTAACTTTAATACATTTAAATGTATTAAAAATGCCAAAGTTGTACTTTTCTTGGGAATCATGCTTTTTGGGGATATAAGAAAAAAGGAAGACAATTCAACCTCATTCATTGATGATTATTTGACATTGCTTCCTTTTTTACTTCTTTGTGCATTTGTCTAGGACAAGGGTTACAGTGATTTTCTACCATTGGAGAATGAGAAATCTTCACTGATTTGCAAACTTGAAGCTGTGAAAGACCAGCTGAATCTTTGCTACAGTGAGGGCTTCAATTCAAAAGTCTATTTGAGCTTCATCAAAGATGGTATGTTCAGTTTTTTATCAATTTGCAATAAGGGAAAGGGCTTGATCATTTGGACGCCATCTTTCCTCACCAGCTTGCATCAAATAAGAGGTTGTACCATTTCTTCAGAGGGTCGTACTTCTCCTTGGAAGGCGTGTATCATTCTGGCATAGGCATGTGAAGCAGTTGGGAAAAATGCCTTTCTTTTGGACCTTTTCTTGTCACCATCTTGGACACCTTGATCTCTCAAGGCCTTTGATACAGTTTTTGAGTGGGAGAAATCCAAATCTGGAGGTGGGCGTTGCTTTTCACCAGATTCAACATTTCTTGCTTGGCATGTACAAATCTGCTTTATTTAATTAATCTGGAGGTTTCCGGGTATGTCTATTGTTTGCAATCTATTTGTAGCAGTTCCTTAATACTTAATACAATTGCAGTTTCCATATTATTGCTTTGATTTAATTTTAGCACCATTTTATGCTTGGCACACTTCTATATTTCTTGTTTAAAATTCATCAAAACCTTCAAAAACACAAAACAATTCAGTTTAAATATTAGTGGTTGAGTTGGAGCCAGTTGGGTTCTTCATACAATGCATATATTATGTCAAGATAACACATGTAGAATATATATATATATATATATATGAAAACCTGATAACAAACTTGCAAAACGGTTCTTTCACTATTGTCTGATATTCAAAGATAACTAACTACTAATAACAATTTATAGTCTTATACAGACCCAAATTGAGTGCTAAATGAAATTGACATACAAGCAATACCTTCAGATTTTCCCATTAACCAAATACATCCTCAAAAAGGACAAAAAATATAGATTGATTTCACTTAATGCACTCTGATTTACATTTCAGTACACATGCATTTAGTTTTCTGATATTTTTGTTCAGAAGTTACAATAGACAAGAATGAGAATATTTAATACCCAAACCTAGAGATGAAAGATGGTCTGAAATACTGTAATGTTCCCGTCTCAAGCCTAATCTTTTCAGTGACCGTTGGCCTATTCCGGAGACCCGTAGGCTAGTCGGAAGGTAAAATTAGGGTTTCCTATTTTGAAGGATGTTCTGGCTCGGAGTTGGTTGTTTCAATAGCAGATTCTTTCTGGGTTTTCAGAGAGCTTCGCAATGGTATGTTCTTCTTGGCATTCTAAGCATCTTCAGGAATTTACTATTTTTAGTAAATTCTATTTTTGGCAGTTTTACAGTTGGGTTCAAGATGGTTGACTTCCTACTTCAGTTTGATCAGTTGGCTTGCTCATTTTTGGCTTCAGGGCACAATTGGAGAGATAAGTTGAGCTATTTAATTAAAAGTCATGTTTTAATGTTTTATTTTAACGTTGACCCCCTTGGCCTAGTCTATTGACTTCATGTTGTTTTGAAAAGTGGTCTTTTGAGGGTGGCGCCTTCATTAAAGATTATTTTATAATTTACCAAGGTCAAATCAAGCCTTGAAGTTTGGACGCATTTATGAAAGTGTTGAATTTATTTAAAAGGTCAAGATTGAGCTTTGAAGAAAGGGACGCCATCTTTTGTAAGGATTAGGGTTTGACTCTGAAGAGAAGTTTAGGGTTTCGAGAAGTCAACAGGAAATTATAAAAGGAAGACTTTGATCCTCAATTCAGCATCTTTGGTCTACAGTATTGTTACTCTGCCGGAATGGTATTGGATTGCTTCGAGGAATGAAGGCCTCCTAGCTCGGGCATTGCTTCTTGCTTGCAACACAGCAACTAGTGATGAGATAGCGTAAATTGTGAGTTTTGCATTGGGTTTTGAGCATTGTATTCAGCTTGTGCTTTGTTAGATCAGTTTTGCATATTAGTGGTTTTCCAGATATTGCATTGTTAGCTACAGCAGATTTGTGTTTTTATTCATAAGTCAAAAAACAACAAAAATATTGTTATGGGTATTATGAATTATCCCATTCTCATTGTTAGGTCTAGGCGTCATCTTTCTCAAGTTTGCAAATTTTATAGTGGTGGCTGTGATTTTAAAAGGGAGATCGCCCCTTTCTTGAGGGTCGTACCATCTGCTTTGCATTGGAATCTGTGCATAATTAATACATGGCTTTTAGACCTGGTTTCAATGTTCTATCCTAGGCGCCTTCCTTATTAGGGAGTGTTGCATTTTGTTTCAAGTCAATCGGATGAGATAAGAGAGAGATATGAGCATGTGAGTGAATTCATAGGTTGCTGGTTTTCAATTTAAAAGTGCAGATTTGTGAATAAACAGAATTATTATTTTGGTCATTTAGAGATTTATTGATTTGGCATCTCTAATCAAGCCAAGGAGAGTTCTTATGTGATGTAATGCTAATCTTTCAAATTCCTATGCTCTTGACAGGCGAATGATCTTCATTTTGTAAACTGACAGTAGTACTGGCAGTAATTCTCAAGCTTGTTCAATTCTGATTTGTAATGCTCACTTTTCATTGTGAAGTTGTTTTGTAATAGTTACATCTCCGCCCTATGGTAGCTACTTCCCCACTCTGGGTTAGAAAGCACATTCTGGGTGTTGAGTACTTTCAGCATTTCAGTTATTTCCTTCAAGCATTGTAATTTGTAATACTCCGCCATATGGTCTCCTCAACTCCATACTGGATTGGGTAGCACATACTTGGTGTCGAGTTCCCTTTCAGTACTTAGTGTAGAAGACCCTCTGACCATATGCTCGCCATCATCGGCGCCATTCTTGGTTAGAGTTCTTGCATAAGCATTTTGATTTAGATCCTCTGACCAATGCTCACACCTTGCCCACATCGGGATCCTGGTGTACATTCTGGTTAGAGTTGCTTCAGCGCGTTTTGGTTTAGCTGCTAACCTTAACGGGTGCATTGGTTTGTAATTGGTAATTTGAAAAAACGAAAAAATTTGGCTCGGAATATTTCAAATACACACAGCAACATATGAAATGTCTGAAATCTCCAACAAAGACCACGTCTAGCAGAAATAAGCTTCCACGCCCTCCCAACAAGTCACGTACAGGTTCTAGACTCCAAACGAGAGCATGATAAAATCTGGAAGGCAAGATAGAAGGTGCAAACTGACACCAGAAGCTCACGCTAGGCACATAGGACTCCAGTCGACCCTCATATGAGCAGAGGATAGCTTCAAGAATGGCATGAGCTACTCAATAAATAACCATGTCCAGGTAATGGTCTGATTTCATACAAAATGAGGCCCATGTCCTCCTCTGATACCCTTGATTTTCTCTAGTACTTCCCATGGCTCCCCTACAAGCCACATCCAGGTTTGTGCAAGGTTAATGCTCAATGCTAGACTTCCTTATGCTCAGAAATGAAGACCAACACCCAGTCACAGCCCCCTGATATCAACTCCAGGCATACACAAAACCCACAATGAGCTCAGAAACACAAAAGTACATTGTCAAACCCCTTACGAATTCTTCAGATATGTCCACGCCTATCATATGCAGTAAATCTCAAAATGGATAGCGCCCAAGCAAGAAGAAAGATGTTTGCTCAACTCAACCCTTGCTTGTAATCTCCAAAACTGAATATAAATTGCTTTACCAATTTTTGTCTCCGCAAGAGACCCACAAAAATTGCCAATATTTCCCAAGTAGAAGACCTGAATTATCTCCTCCACGAACTAGCCACTGAAACCGGATGCCCTAGGGTTTCCCTATCCCCAAGACCAAGAAGCTACAAGAGCTCTCCAAAGTAAAAGTGAGAAAATAAACCAAGCATCCTAAAAATGAGCCTCCAAATCCCCTTTTATATTTCTCACTTTAATTTCCTGCTCAAATAATAATAAAGTGACTTTATTAAGTTACCTTTTAATATCTCCCCAAAAGTCACTTTATAACATATTTAATTAATCACTTAACATTACTTTTTTAATTTTCACTTTTCCCACCAGGTAATATTAAATAATTAAATAAATGAATTCCCTTTATTTTGCTTTTAGCTTGTGGGAATTAAATAAGCTAAAATAACCTCCTGGGTGATCATAGAGAAGGGGACATTACACTCAATCCCAAAATATGCAAATGATATTATCGTTAATCTCCAAGTTTGTCTCCGAAGGAGACCCACAAACTTGTGCAATATCGCACACAGTGAAAGACTTGAATGATCTTCCCCACAAACTAGCTAGGGAGGAATTGTTTCACCACCAAAACCAATTGCCCTAGGGTTTCTGTTCCCCAAAGCCAAGAACTCTGAAAAGCTCATCAAAGGTGAATTAGAGAAAAAAATAAGCATAGTACAAATGAGCTCCAATTCCACTTTTTATATCACTTGCCTTTTTCTCGCTCATTAAAATAAATAAAGTGACTTTATAAAGTTACTTTTTAAATATTTCCCCCAAAGTCACTTTATAACACCTTTTAACTTAATTATTTAATATCACCTTTAAAATGCACTTTTTCCCACTAGGCGACATTAAACAATTAAATTAACCAATTCCATATCATGGACTATAGCCTACGGGAATTAAATAGGCTAATTAGTCCACCTGGAACGATCACTGAGAAGGGGACAGTACAGTCCTCCCTTCCTGAAATTGCTTGCCCTCAAGCAATTGCAGACTGGGATGCTGCAAAATCTGCTCTCCTTCCCACATAGCATCCTCCACCGGAAAGTCTCTCCACCTAATCAGATATTCTTTGATCACTCTGCTCCTCAGTCTCCTCTCCCTGGCATCAAGAATCTCATTAGGAACCAAAACTAGCTGCCCCTCCTCATCCAATGGAGGTAACTTTGTTGACGAAGTAACTTGCTGCTCCAATGCCTTCTTGAGGCACAATACATGAAAAACATTATGGATCTTATTGTTCTTGGGAAACTACAATTCGTAGGCTACTTCCCCCACACGCCTAATTATCCTATAAGGGTCGTATAAATGTGGTTTCAACTTCTCTGCACCACTTTTCTTTAGCTAAGACTATCTGTAGGGCTGCAACCTTGAGAAGACCAAGTCTCCTACTTCAAAACTGCACTCAACCCTATACCTGTATGCATAAGTCTTTTGTTCATTCTGAGCCACCTGTAAATTATCCATAAGAGCCTTTAGAATATTTTGGCTCTCCTGTATCCAATCTTTGGCTCTAGGAGCCCTACTATCCCCAAACACCAAATCCACAAAAGATGCATCATAACCATACAATGCACAAAAATGGTGTCATGCCAATGGACATATGGTAAGTGGTGTTGTAACAATGCTCTCCTAGATGCAACCACTTGATCCATGCCTTCTATTGACCCAAGACATAGTTACATAAGTACCCCTTGACCCAAGACATAGTTACATAAGTACCCCTCAACCCATTTATTCACTATCTCTGTCTAACCATCTTTCTGAGGGTAACTTGTACTAGGAGACAACTCTGTGCCAGCAAGTCTAAATAGCTCTTTCCAAAATGCACTGAGAAACCTGTTGTCCCTGTCACTGATAATGTACTTAGGCAACCCGTGGAGCCTAAACACCTCTCTGAAAATAGCTTTGCCGCTTGCGATGCCTTGTACTCTGATGAGATCGTGAAGAAGTGAGCAAACTTAGTCAACCGATCTACCACTACATATATGCAATCCTTTCCATGAACCTTAGGTAGACCTGTGATGAAATTCATTGACACACTCTCCCAAAACTGTTCAAGAATGGGTAATGTGGGTAATGGCTACAATAACCTTGTTGGATGAGTGTGCTCTGACTTGTTTTGCTGACAAGTCACACATTCCCTTACATAACGCAACACATCGTCCTTGAGGCCCTTCCAAGAGAACCTCTCCCTAATCTTCCTGTAGGTTTTGATATACACGAGATGCCTTGCTAATGGTGTATCATGGGTAACCCTCATAATCTTCTCCTTGAGTTTAGATTTAGGCACTAAGTATATCATGTCCTTGTAGTAGATAATGCCATCTACCACCCTGTATCTATCATCCTGAATTTGACCATCCATCAACTCACAGACAAACTTGTTCTTGGAGTACTCCACCAAGAGGTGGGACTTCCAATCAGTTAAAATCTCTGTAAGGGAACATGTTGCTAGTTTTCTGGCAAGGACATTAGCAACTATATTTTTCTTGCCCTTAACATACTCAATGTCAAAATTGTAGGCCTGTATTTTTCTGACCCACTTTTGTTTTCTCTCATTTAAGTCCTTCTATTCTAGGAAATACCTCAAGCTGTTGTGATCGTTCCTCACCACAAATCTCCCACCTACCAGGTACTGTCTAAACTTCGCCAATGCATGCATAATGGCGAGCATCTCCTTGTCATAGATGGAATACAATCTCTCTAGTTCCTTGAGCATCCTGCTCTCAAATGCTATCGAATGTCTATTATGCATCAATACAACTCCTATGCCCTCACCCGAAGCATCACACTCTAGAACAAATGACTAAGTGAAATCAGAAAATGCCAAAATTGGACAATTGCTCATAACCTCCTTGATCCTATTAAATGCACTGTAAGCCTCCTCGGTCCATCTAAACGCTCCCTTCTTTGTGAGATCTATCAAGGGTACACCCAACTGTGAAAATCCCTTAACAAAGCGCCTGCAGTAGCTACACAACCCAAAGAATCCACGTAGCTTTGTAAGGGCCTTAGGCGGTGGCCAATCCAATATCGCCTAAATCTTCTCCTAATATACCTACACACCTTGCGCACTGATCGAATGGCCCAAATACAAGATCTTTGTCATGCCAAATTTGCACTTAGATGCCTTGGCATATAGAGATCTTTGTCATGCCAAATTCGCACTTAGATGCCTTGGCATAGAGAGACTGCTCTCCCATTCCCAACACGTCATCTAATTGCCCCAAGTGGTCATCCCATGTTTTGGTGTAGATTAGGAGATCATCAAAGAACACCAATAGATACTTACACAACTGCTTGTTGAAGATGTGGTTCATACACAACTAAAAAGTAGCAAGTGTGTTGGTCAACCCAAATGGCATGACCAAGAACTCATAGTGCCCATAATGGCACCCGAATGCTATCTTAGGTATATCCTGTTCTTGAACTTAGATTTGGTGATACCCCGATTGAAGATCCATCTTCAAAAAGTAGACTGCCCCACGTAATTCATCTAACAACTCATCAATCCTGGGGATAGGGTATTTGTTTTTAATTGTCTTCTTATTCAAAGCCTAGTAGTCTATACACATACGCATCGTTCCATCCTTCTTCACCGAGACTACTGAAGAAGCAAATGGACTAGAGCTAGGTCTAATGTGGCCCATATCTAACAACTCCTTAATGACTTTCTCTATCTCATCCTTGAATTTCTTTGAATGCCTATAAGGAGTGGTTATCAGCAGTTTAGGTCCTTCTAGCTCAATAGTATGCTTGAAACCCCTATCCGGAGGTCTCCTTGGAAGAATCTCTCCAAACACCCTATCATGTTTGCCCAACGGTGATTGAATATCCACATGATATGGTTGGCTGCTATCTGGAGACTCCTTGGATGTGATCAAACACTCTACTGCCCAAGCTACATCCCCATGCCTAAATATACTCTCCATCCGCTTAGCTAAAAGCTTGAAACTATTTTTGGAGAACCATTAGCCATACCCCTTAGAACCACCTTCATAACATCTGCTGCCCTAAACTTCAGCTCCATTGTTTGGAAGTTCTGAGAGTACTTCTCCAACGAATGAAGCCACTGAATCCCCAAGATGGCATTAGTATCACCCAGGTCAACTATGTAAAAATCATGTCACCGTATAGTTACCCAATGTCACATCTAGCCGAGGAGCCCTCTGTGTGCAAGTCATACTGAACCCATCAGCTACCATCACATTAAATCCCTCAAAGTTCTCTTTCGAAATACCTCTCTTAGCAACCAATGTTGATCAAGTCTATGAAATTGTGGGTGGTCCCACTATTGATCAAAACCATGACTTGATGCCCCTGTAATACTCCCCTAACTTTGAAAGAATTAAATCTAGGGGTAACAGATAAAGTGGCAATAGCTCCACTCTTAACCTCCTCATGTGGTTGCTCATCATCTGAACTGCTATGTTTGTTGCCCTAAACCTGTTCTGCCTCTTTGCCCTCACTATTAGAAAGAACCTTAATGTAATGCACATTTCCTTTGCTCATGTTTCTATGTCCAGGATCCCAAGGCTCCTTACAGTTGAAACATAACTTCTTCCTCCAACTCCCTACGAGCCTCATCATCCAACTTGTCCTTCCTGAGCCACTCCTTCTGAAAGGGTTTCTTATCTTTGTTTTATTGAGGAATGAAGGGTTTGAATGGGAATTTGCTCTTTGGAATAGAGTTCTCCATGTCACGTGCCCTAATGATGGCATCATGTAATGACTCCAGTTTGTAGGCTTTAATCCAAGCACGTAGTGACTCGGATAAACCCTCAATAAAAAGAATGATCAACATGTGCTCTAACACATCTGTCACCATAACCGAGAGTCTCTAAAACTCTAAAATGTAGGCATCCACTGTCCCAACCTACTTAAGCTATGCTAAATCCTTGAAGTGCAGCTCAGGATATTTCTTGTGAAATCTGTCAATCAACTTTTGAGTGAAGTCCAAATAGGAGGTAATGTTGGCATGCCCCAAAGTGACCAGCCCATGGTACCACCACTCGTGGTCCTCTCCATCCAAATGTAATGTGATGTATTTGATGGCTTCCATCTCCAACATTGGGTTGAGTTAGAAATATGTATCCAACTTTTGAACCCAAGCTCTGGCAATGCATTTATTAGTGTTGTACCCAAACCAAATTTTTTGCTTCATTGAGGCATTTTCCTTAAAATGGTCTAAATCTTGTAAAAGTGTTGTCAAAACTCAGTTTTTGGGCAAATCAAGTATGGGCTTTTAGTTAGTGTGATGTATGTAAGATATTGGAAAATTTTGAAAATTAGGGTTTTCGGACCTCTATTTTTAGGCAAAAACCCTAAAAATTAAAACTTGTCAGAATTGACTGAAAATTATTTTGATTGGCTTATTTCACATCATGATCACATTGGTGAAGTCAGAATCAAGAAAAAGTCAGTTTAAGTTTGGTGGGTAGTTTTCACTTTTTCAGGAGAAAAGTTAGGACCTCTGAGGTTGTCAATGGCAGTTGGTCAGTACTAGGTGTCAAAATCTAAGCCTGAAACACATCGTAGAAGATTTTGTGGTGAAAGATGCTAAAAAAGATGCTTCGCGACGGAGGGGATTTTCAAATGGTAAAAATTGTAAAAAATATTCCAAGTTTGGAAACACTTCACTTTGTAATGTGGGAGATACTTGTGCAATCAATGTGCAAGTCAACTTTGCAGTGTCCGTACACGTGAAAATGGTGAAATGCAGTCACGCACTCGTGTCAACAGCAATGATGCTTCAACGCAGTCAACTCAGCAAGCAACACAGTGATTGTGAGGCACGAAAATGATGAAAATCATCTAAAAACTACCTAGTCTGGTGACATTTGCGCCCCTACAGGCTAGGGGCGCCCTTCATTTTAAAGGCCCAAATGCAGTTGTCAGTGGTTGCAAAAACATTCATTCTCTTCGGAATTCTATCAGCTTTCCAGCAAGCCATCAAGCAAGTCCATCAAATTCACGAAACTTCGGCAATTGAAGGCGGAAGCAGAAGTTACAGAGGATTTACAGGTCAGAGATGACAATCAAATTCCAGTTTCTGCGCCCATATAGGCCAAGGGTGCCCTTGAATTAGACCTATCAGATGATGGAATTTGTAGAATCTGTTTTCGAGGGATCTCTTCTGATTCAGTCTAGCTTCGCGATGCATCTGTTCGTAAGTCTGTAAGACATGCTGAGTGACCGTGACAGTTGTTCTAGCGAGCACGTAAAACGAAGGGAAAATAAAAGTGCAAATATCAAACTGTACCGCTACAAGCCAAGGGCGCCTAGCCTTTTGGCCAGCTAGTTGAGGTTTTCGGTAGTCGTCATTTTCACGAGATTTATGCAGAATCCTCCTAGCTACGTAGCGAATCCAACTGTCAGCCCTCGGGATCCGTCAAACGCCCATAGATGAAGAACCAACGGAAAATACTGAAGAATAAAAGCAAGCAGAAAAATGGCTATATGGAAAATTGCACCTTTCTTGAAAAAGGCGCCCTTCTACTGGAGGTCTTAGAAGCAATTTTTTGGCTTCGTCACTCCCAAGAACAACTCTTCCAAGTTGTTCTATCTCTGCGATGAAAGCGACAGCACATGCATCGGAACAATCCAACTCCCGGTAGCAAGGGTCAAAGTGGAGCATTTTGTTGAAAGTTACAAATTGCAAAATTATTCTCAGAAGCTCAAAATAGCCCCAACAAGCCAGACGCACCCTTGCATTTTAGATACTTAATCCAGCTTTCAGATGCTACACATATAGTCATCGTTTGCGGAATTCTTCCAACTACGTGATGGATCCAACATCCAGTCGACGGGAGTCATCAATCACCAACAGTGGCAGATCAAAGCGTGGAGAGTCAGAATCAGGAAAATGGCCAAGTCTGGTGTCATATGCACCCTTTTGGAAAAAGGCGCCCTTGAATATGAGGCATCAGACAAAGTTTTTAGCTCTCGCAGCTCCCAGCAGCATGTCATCAGACTTGTCTCAACTACACACTGGATGTGTCAGCTCAGCTCCAGGATCGACCAAGCATCCGAAAATCAGAGTTCAACAAAGGTTGCAGTGATGTTTTCAAGCAACTAAAAAGTAGGAGCTTAGCTAAAAATCTCAAGTTTTGAAGGAAGGCGCCTAGAAAGTCAAAGTTTGACTTTTTGGAATTAGAATGCATATTCTAGCTGCCCCAAAAAGGTGGAACTCAGTTAATTGAATAGATTAATATTAAAACCTTCAGTTTCAAATGTCAGTTTTGCTTGCAAAGGCATATATCTTCATTATTTTAAAATGGCGCCTATTTTTAAGACTCAGTGCCAATTTCTATTAACAAAGTGCGGTCCAATGAGATAATTGCATCCTAAATATAGGGTTTTTGCCTGCATGAGATGCCTAAACCCTCAAAATTCTTTAAATATGCATTTAGGCGTCCATTATTCTCACAGCAGGTTGAGTGCAAACAGGTATTTTCCTCGTGCAACCATGATTTGAAGGCGCCATAGGTGTTATTTTTCAAAGTTCTTCGCAGATACAGGTCCAGATCATTCAACAGACTTCATTCAAGGATAGGCAGAGGCAGAATATAACTTCTATTTTATCTCTCTTATTTCTTCTATCCTTGTCTTACATTTTCTCTCGCATGTCCAAGTATACAACGAATTTTCACAGTTCACTTCTGATCATCTAGGTGTGTTGTGCACGACATTCTCTACAAAACCCATGTGTTAGAATTTTTTCAGGAAAAATTGCCTCGTAGCTTCGCTTTTTTTTCAGAAATTCCTTTGCATGGTGGAGGAGACGTCAATATTTTGAAAAAATGAAGAATCTAGGTTCGATCAGTTCTCAAGCAGAAACAAAACCCATATGCCAGTTTTTCTTGAGAAAAATTGCCCCTGGTGCCCCTACAACCCCTGTTGCTTCTCAACCGAAAAGCTTTTGCATGCCAAGGCAAAAGGTGTTTTTTCGAATTTCTGACGTTGTGGGTTTGCTTAGAATCATATTCTCTACAAAACCCACGTCTCAGAATTTTTCAAAAACATTGTCGCTCAACATGTTATTTTTAGCCTCATCAGGAGCTATTTTTGCTCTCCGAAAAAAGTTGTCAAAACATAGCCGTGTTTATAGTCAACAGGCGAGTTTTTCAAAATGCAGTTCACTCAAACTGAATTCAAGACCAAATCGGTCTTAATTCATGATTTCATCAGAATAGCTGACACTGACTTGCATCAAGTACACTCCATGGTTGATTCAGACAATTTGACAGGCGTAGTCACTCAAATGCCAACAGTCTCATACCTCGTATAGCTGATAGCTTTTCAAGGCCACTTTAGAGGGTTGATACCGTTGGAATTTTGCGTGTGCAGCAAGTTCATTTACATTTCTCACAACCAGAGTATTCGTAGTCAAACTTCGCAGTTTCGTCATGCAACACTCTTCCATTGAGAAAAACGTGAAAAGCATCAAAAGCGTCAGAAACATAAAGCTGCAGAGGAAACAAAGGCCATCACTCCAGTTGCGGAGCTGCCAGACTTACCAATCAATGAACTACCAATTGAAGTGTGAAGATATTTCCAGGATTGCTCAAGTTGCTGACAAGTAGTGAATTGACAGTTAAGACATGTGATGATCTCTAGATGGTGATGTGATCAACAACCTCATGGAGGGGTTAATTGCTCGAGATCATGGCCAATGAACTACAGATCACGATGTCCCACCTTTTCAGGATAGACATTAAACACAGGAGTTAACTTGACGCCTCTTTCCAAGTTAACTCGTTGTCCCACATATCATGGCATGTCTATTTTGGAATCATCTATGTACAGTTGGAGTTCTCATTTAGTTTTCAATTTCAGTTGACTGATATTATTTGTCACTTAACTTTCGTATCAATAAGGACTTGCCTATTGCAACGTCCATTTAGTTTAGTTTTATTTCAGTTTACTAAGGTAGTTTTTCCAATTAACTGTACAGTTGCATACATTTAGGTTTTAGAATAAATCTTGCATGCTTGCAAGACTCATGTTAACTCAAGGTGATTTTAGGGTTCCCTACACCTTTGAGGTCTATAAATAAGAGCATTCTTGCTCATTTTTAATTAACTTTTGCTGCAATAACAAATTACTGAGCTCAATTTGCCTGAATGTTGTTATTTTGTATCTGTTCACCTTGAGCTTTTATTTGTGATAGCGAACATGCTGAGCCGCCTTGCCTGTAGTATCGCTATTCAGTATTTGTTCATTTAGTTAAATATAATTGTTGGTTTGATCGTTGATTGTATTGATAGGTCCTTCGTACGATTTACTGTCCCAGTTATTATTTCATGTTGTGATTAATAAGCTTTGTTTCATATCTACACCTTGGATAGGAGTCGTCTCCTCCTTGGGAATTTAGAAGGTTTATCATGTGTTGTTGTGATTAATAATCTTTGTTTCATATCTACACCTCGGATAGGAGTCCTCTCCTCCTTGGGAATTTAGAAGTGAAGATTGTCATACACCAATTCTCTGCTCCTAAGTCCTCATGCTTTGTTTCTCTTGAGGAAATAGGATAGTTAAAACATTTAGTTAGTTGTACTTAAGATCTGCAAAACCAGAGAAAATCCTTAGCTACAATGTATTGGTTTTCTTAACCTTGTGCCTCTTCTAGCTGAGTCAAAAAGATAGGATTTAGATCATTTACTTTTTCACGCATATTAGCAAAAGAGGGAGCTTCCCCTCCTAATTTGAAGAGCAGTCATTACGCACTATGCATAGCTGTCCGTTGCCAATACGCACTCCAGAGATGCGAATTGTAACACCAACAATTAGAACCATCGAAGGAATGGACAAATTTTCAACCTTTCGTTGGAGATCCTGATTTTGAGTCCTCTATTGTGATCTCTTGGTCTATTCCTGTATTTAATAGTGCAAAAATCTTGTAAAGACATGGCTACATGGAATTCATCTCCAAGAGATTGATACTCCCTCAAGTAATTTGTGAACCCTTCACCTTGTCCTTGCTGTCCCTAATTTCCAGCCTGCTGTCTTCCCAATAATTGAGGTAATAGAGGTCTAGGAGTCACTCTACTTGCTGCCCTAGTGTGGCTCTGTGCCAGAATGGGAGTGTTGCTCCCTTCACCATTGTTCCCATTGTTTTCATTTTCACCATTATGACCATTAATCCCCCTTGTACCATAGTTACTAGCATTATTATGATTGGTCATAAACTGAGTGAAGAGTTAAACTAATTGTTGTTGACCCTGTGCAAGGTCATTCAATATCTGCATAGCGCTGCCCTTAGGTGGTTCACGCCTGTCACCCATATTTTCCTCTTCTTCTAACTCTGAATCAAATATGTTATCAGTTACTCTCTCTCTCTCCCTTCTACTCTTGTATGTTATATAAGCCCCGTCCTCCAAATTCATAAATAATCATGCAATTGAAAAAGACCCAATACTATCCTGAAATTCTGAAACCAAAATATGCACTCCAAACACACAAGCTAGCAAGAATTCCAGCTTTGATATCACTGTAAAATCCCCCTCTAAATTTGAACGATATTTTTCGATTGTTTTTAGTTTGACATATGTGCCATTTTGTCAAACATTTTGCATTCTAAATGTTTGAGAGTCCCAATGAGTTTCAAGTTTGCAAATAACAAGTAATAACAACAACTAATAGATAACTTCATTCATCTCATTATAGAAGTTCATCCAATACAACAATGAGATTAAGCACTTTCCACATTAAATTTCTGAGTAGATAGATGACAGCAGTATGTATGAACAGCCATGAAAATTTCAGACTATTTAATACACAGACTTGAACCTCCTTTTCAAGACTTTTTGAGCAATGAAGTTGCAGCAATATATAACTCAGAAATGCAAACTCAATTACAATATTAAAATACCCGTTATAGCAGCTCCCAGGAATGGTGACTTGCTAGGTTCCATGGCTTGCAGCTGTTGGATGGAGGAATGGCAAGGTTGGATTTTGATATATCAGTTGACCCTCGCAAGGATACGCCCAACAACCTTTGTTATGCATAGTGAGCTGCAGCTTTCTTCCCTAACACCAACGTTGGAGACTTTAATAGATCTGCCTCTTCCTTAGACAACCACGCCCCTTTATATCAAACCCACAACCTCAATAAATGCAGCAGTAGTCAATGGCGTGAGGAATATATATTGAACCTACACCATACTCATGTCCACGACCAAGAAACTAAGCCACGACTCAAGAGGAAAACACCACACCACCCATCTAAGTGAAGGTATGCTACATTGGGATAAATAGTCACAACTTTAGAGAAAAACCAATCGCCCAACCACAGTCTAAAGATAATATAGTCGCCTAGCAACAGGAAGATCAAAATATGCGACCAACACTAAAATATGCAACAATAGCACTCTTCTAACCCCACGACTAGGAATTGTGATCTTCAATCAACCATGTAAACACCTCATTACCAGTCGACCAACAGGAAGTCCTCAATCCCAAAATATGCAAATGATATTATCGTTAATCTCCAATTTTGTCTACGAAGGAGACCCACAAACTTGAGCAATATCGCACACAATGAAAGACCTGAATGATCTTCCTCACAAACCAGCTAGGGTGGAATCATTTCACCATTGAAACCAGTTGCCTTAGGTTTTCCATTCCCCAAAGCCAAAAACTCTGAAAAGCTCCTCAAATGTGAATTAGAGAAAAATAAGTAAGCATAGTACAAATGAGCTCCAATTCCACTTTTTATATCACTTGTCTTTTTCCCGCTCATTAAAATAAATTAAGTGACTTTATAAGGTTACTTTTTAAATATTTTCCCCAAAGTCACTTTATAACACCTTTTAACTTAATTATTTAATATCACCTTTAAAATGAACTTTTTTCGCTAGGTGACATTAAACAATTAAATTAACCAATTCCCTATCACGAACTATAGCCTACGCGAATTAAATAGGCTAATTAGTCCACCTAGAGCAATCACTATGAAGGGGATATTACAGAATGTAATGTCCCATTTGAATTTCTTATATCTCGGAGGGAATATTTCTTAATATCCAATCAAGTTTGATTTTTATTTTTTGTTACTCGTCATAATTCATAAATTGCATATTACAACATTTGACATCTTCCTATATCCTAGTCTAGTGAAAACTTGGGGAGAGGTTCTAATCTTTGCACACCGTGTGGTCTAGTGAAAACTTGCGAGGTTGAGGGGCAGCACCCCTCGCAAGGTCTAAGGGCAGAGCCCCTCGTGCATTTCTTGTTGCGATACAAGGAGGGATCGAGGGGCAACACCCCTACCACCAAGCCCAAATTAAGGCCTTTGAAACCACATAAAACTTCTCGTCGCACACCATTTCACAATTTAATCACTTAAGGGAGAAATTAGGTATTTGGCACATTTTTATGAAGAATATTTTCTCTCCAAGTGCTATGTGAGGAAGTGTGTGGGGAATTCATGCATTTATAGGGAAAAATCATGAGTTTTTGTACTATTTTTTCTGTTTTTTTTTGTGGCATTTTTGAGTTTCACATTTTTTTATGTATCTGAAGAGTTTTTTTGTCAAACTCGTCGAGTTTTTGGCAAGTACTCGCCAAAAATCAGCAAGTACTTGACAAAGACTCAGCGAGTTTCTTTAGCAAGTAAATGGCGTTAAAACTCGCTGTCTGTTTTACTCGATGAGTTTTCTACAAGTTTACCATCTATGATGAAAACCCTCAATCTTTCGTGATCTGCTGGATGCAAATTTCATAGGCAAATTGAGCAAATTAATAAATTATAGACATTTTTTATGCCAATCTGAATTAGCATTAGAAGACAAATTTCCTGGATTTTGGATAGTGCCACTCCGGTTTGAAATACACCATTGTGTGCTGCTGTATGATTAGAATATTTTATACTTACCATTAATGCGCCTAGTTTATGCATAAATATTGGCTTCAAATTAGTCATGTTTGGATGGTTGTGAGTTGAGATTATTAACCGCCTTAGTATTGCATCTTATATTTTTTCCTATGCTCCATTATAAATCTGCAAATCTAAACCAGTGAATTACTATCGACATTAGAAGTCGCCTAATCAGTAGTGCCTTAACTTCCGACACTTTATGCGACTGCGCTATATATCCTTATAGGCTTTAAGTGGATGTTGCGATATGTTATTGACTTGATTTTCTGTTATCTAAATCATAGAAGCATAAATCTACAAAAATCACAATTAATCGTGATTTTTAAAAAATCAACGGGCTAGACGATTTTTTCCCATTTCAAACTACAAAATCACCAAAAAAAAGTGTTTAAATCCTGCAAAAAACGCAAATAAAATCACGCTGATTTTAGCGCAAAAAAAAACCATGAGACCATAGCTTGTTGATAAGTAAGAGGTATTTTCCACAGCGTGTCACATTGTGATATTATTATTAAGATTCACCCATGTAGTTTTACGAGTCAAACTCATTGACCCATGTTTCATGAGTAGTGGTTCATAAGAACCCATTTCTAATGATAACGAATGGTCCACTTAGCACTCATTGCATCTAGGTGATGCTCACAGAGGTGAAGCACCAGGCCTTCCCGGGAGGTCACCCATCCCAATACTACTCCAGCTCAAGTGCGCTTAACCATAACTTGTTGCTTACTATTATGCTTTGATAGATTTTTTCCAAGCATCCATAGCTTGTTCGAAAGTACCTGTTTTAGGCTTTTAGCCATACTAGCAAGGCAATGAACTGTTTGATAAAATGCTTTGGTAGACATGTATGAAAATTGTTCTAGCATAGACAAGGCAGTGAATTGTTTGAAAAAATGCCTCAAAGAAATGTGGTCTCATGGTGATGGAATGCCATGACAATCCATAGCAATTTGCTTGTCATGGCATTCCATCACCATGAGCCCAGATTTCTTTGAGGCATTTTTTCAAACAATTCACTACCTTGTCTATGCTATTGCTTACTATTATGCTTTGATAGATTTTTTCCAAGCATCCATAGCTTGTTCGAAAGCACCTGTTTTAGGCTTTTAGCCATAGCAACAAGACAGTGAACTATTTGATAAAATGCTTTGGTAGACATGTATGAAAAATGTGGTAGCATAGACAAGGAAGTGAACTATTTGAAAAAATGCCTCAAAGAAATGTGGTCTCATGGTGATGGAATGCCATGACAATCCATAGCAATTTTCTTGTCATGGCATTCTTATCACTGATCACATGTTGAGGCATTTTTCACAGTTCATCAGCTTTGTCTACATTGCTTACCATTATGCTTTGATAGATTTTTTTCCAAGATCCATTGCTTGTTCGAAGCACTCAAGTGAGTTTTAGCTAGCAACAAGGCGCTGGAACTGCTTTGATAAAATGCTTTGTAGACATGTATGAAAATGCGGTAGCATAGACAAGGCAAAGTTGAACTCAAGAAAATGCCTCAAAGAAATGTGGTCTCATGGAATGCCATGACAAGCAAATGCAATTGGCAGCTGCTCCTAGTTATCAGTTATGCAATGTGAAGAATTGCATAACTGCTTAGGTTGACTTTGTAAAAACTATATTGTTATTGAAATTTTGTCATCTATCAGCATCTAGTTATTAGTTATGCAATGTGAAGTAATGCTTTGAGTTTGAAAGATGTGCAATGCAACATAATCAGCAATATGAATATAAACTGCAAAAATCTATTTTCTACAATTCATTAGTCAAACTCTTTATTTTATTTGCTCTCTATATCTCTATGCTATGGAAATGCCGTACAATTTCAAAAAAAATAGTTTTTATCTCGTGTTCTACAATTTTTTACGCTTTTTAAATCCAATTTTTCCCCATTTTTCAAAACAATCTTATCCTTTTGTGATGTTCCTACCTAGTCAAATTCTCGATGTAAAGCAGGTTAGCTCTTTCTTGGACTTTATGGGCTAACCGGATTGGTTAGAGGGTCAGCGTGGTACCCTTTCCTGAGAGTTCTACGATTTCATTTTCTCTCGAGATCGCGGATAGGCTCATTGGGTGTGCCTCGGGCAAAGATGTGAGTTTCTTTGCTTCTAACGGCATTGAATTCTGTTGATAATTGAGGGAGATAGGCTTACTTAAGTGATTTAAGTTAATTTTTAACTTAAAGTCTTTTTATAAAGTCAAATTGACTTTATAATTCTTATTTCACTTAAATTAAGTCTAAAGTGAATATTTTAATGCTATATCTTTTATTCACTTAAAGGAGGCGCCAAAAATCAAAAGGAAGACTATGGAAAGTGACTTAAGTTTATTTCCATAAATTTAAATGATCTAAAACCCTAAAAGGTACGACCTTCTTAGGTTTTCACCTCCTTTGCTTTATAAGGGATTTGGGCAATGAGAAACTCATCTTTTTGAATATTTCAACTTTGCCTTGGAGGTTTTTTCCTTTGCTTTCAGCCTGTGATCAGGTTTGCAGCAAATCCACCATTGGAGAACGAAATCTCTTCAGTGTGAGCACTTGTGAAGTTGTGAGAGATCAGCTGAATTAGTGCAGATTTAGAGAGCTTCATTTCAGAAGTTCTGCAGTGCTTCAACAGATTTTTTGTAGTGTTCTTCATCAAAAATAGAGGGTTTATTGGTTGCTGTTCTTCCTTCACCATGGCAGACTTCATGGCTGTTTGGGCACACCTTCAAAGATGGTTTTTGGTGCTTTTTGTTTGAAAGGGCGTGGCACTTGCAAGGAAGGTTTTTTTTGGCTTTTTGGAGAAACGTCTTCTTTCGGAGGATCTCTCTTCATGAACTTGGGCGCCCTACCTATACTTCTCTCTGGCTTCAGTTTCAGAATAAACTTTGAAGTCTGTAACTCTCTACTCCAATCTTTGTCAGTTCTTCACTATGCTGATCGGATTTCTTATTTAAAAAATCTGGAGGCTTTCAGGTATGTTTATATGTTTTAAATCCATTGTTGATGATAATAAACACCTTCTACAATTTCAGTTTGATTAAATTTGCTCAAGTTTTCATTCTGTGAGCTTTTATATGATGCGCCCCTTCTCTTCTGTCTACAAAATTTCTCTAAAAAACTAAAAAAACACAAATAGACTTAAAAAAAAGACAGGGGTTTGAGCAGTGAGCTAGCAAGGCTCATCACAGTGGTATCAGAGCTCTGATCCTGCCAGCTTGTGGGATTTGAAAAAATTTATGAAGTCACACCAGGAGGGTTTTGACAAGTTCTACTCTCGTGGGGGCCCTAGAAATCAAAGAGGTGATCATAATCCTTTTCCATCATTTCCATTTGACGAACGGGAGGAGGAAATAGACTTGGATAATATGGCTAACAGGGAAGGAGAAAGTTCTCATATGAACAAAGAGGATATAGAAGCTAGAGATGTGCTAAGAGGTATGGTTGCAGGTCAAGAACAGGTAGCAAATATTCTCCAGCAACTCAGCACAAATGTAGAGAACTTAACACTTCAGAGAGGCCAGCATCCAGGGCATGATCATGAGGGCAGTATCCATGGCGCACCTCATAGACCTATTGTTCCAGCTCGCACTTTTGTGAGAGCAACATGTCCTACCTTCACTAGGAATGATACGGAGGATGAGGAAGAGGTTGAACAGGGTGGTGAGATTAATTTCACAGATAACATCATGGTTATGCATGATGAATGGGACGCATTGCCACCTAGAGTTAAGGAGCACCTTAACTTTGATAGATTCATGAGCCAAAGGAGAGAACATAACAGAAATAGGAATGACAGGAGGCCTTGGTACAAGCACAGTGATCTTAGACAGGCTACCAATAAACTCACCTTGGCGAACTATGATGGCAGTGGTAGAGTTACAGCACGTGCTTGGATCAGCAAGTTAGATACATTCTTGACTCTACGTCCCATGCCCGAGGAAGATGCTATTCGATTTGCAGCACTTCACCTTGATGGCGTAGCTCATGATTGGTGGATTCATGGCATGGCTACTCTTCACCATGATCAGATTACTTCATACCAGGAGTTCACAGATAGACTGGGAGAGAGGTTTGACAAACGTGATCCCGAGCTATTTTTCAGAGACCTAGCACAGCTGAAACAGCTAGGTAGTTTGGAGTCATATATTGGGGAGTTTCAGAGATTGTCAGTTATGGTTACAGGAATTTCTGAGAGGAGGCTGATCATACTCTTCATTGAGGGACTTTTCGAGCCTATGAAAGGATGGATCAAGGCATTTGATCCCCCTACATTACAGAAAACCATGAGGAAAGCTCGCAGCATGGAGCTCACTACTCCTCGAAAGCAATTTGGCACCAAACCTTCTACTTCTTACAATGAACATAAATCTGATCCAAAAAAAGCTGATAATGCTGATCATAAGAAGAAATATACAGCACCTTTGGATCGAGAAACCATGAATGATCTTCGTAGGAGGAGACTTTGTTTTTACTGCAAGGGCCCTTATGACCAAAATCATGATTGCCCCCTCAAACCTAAAGGGCAAAACAGGAACATGGAGTGGTTTTATGAGGGAGAAGAAGTGACTGATTTTTCTGATCAGCAAGCTCCAATTTATGCTACAGATGGAGAAGAATCAGAAGATGAGGCTGAAATTGTAGTAGAAACTGAGTTAAAGGAGGCTCATTTATCCAGCATGCAGAGAGAGGGATCTTTTAGACTTCGTGGGGTCTTGGCTGGTCAAAGAGTCATATCTCTTTTAGATACAAGTGCAACTCACAATTTTATTGACTCACGTTTGGTGGAGAAAAGAGGAATTCAAACTCAGCAGTTTGAAGGCATTCGAGTCAAGGTTGCTGATGGATATACTCTCACTTGCGAGAGGATGGTTCTAGACTTGCCTTTGAAACTCAATAACTATGAGTTTAAGGCAGATTTTTATGTTGTGAACATGGGAGGAACTGATATAGTTCTCGGTATGAAGTGGCTTCATGCTATAGGAGAGTTCACACTTAATTTGAACGACATGGAGATGAAATTCAAAGTTGATGGCACGAAACATGTTCTAAAAGCCATCAAGGACAGCAATGTGAAAGAAATTTCACTCAAAAGAATGGAACGCTTGGTTCGTCATGACATGGTAGATTGGGTAGCTGAATGCAAGTTAATGCCTTCACATTTGGATCAGCCAGTTTCTTCTTACCATCCAGATGTACAAAAACTCAGAACCAAACATACCAAGGTTTTCAGTGCAATCCCACCAGGTAGACCTCCTGATAGAGGTATTGAGCATATCATAGAGCTGGATGAGGGCACAAAACCTATCATGATCACTCCTTATCGGCACCCCAAACGCTTGAAAGATGAAATTGAGAAGACCATCAAAGAACTTTTGGCTATGGGGCACATTAGGCCGAGTAAGTCACCCTTTGCTTCATCAGTTGTTTTGGTGAAGAAAAAGGATGGTACACTCAGAATGTGTATTGATTATAGAATGCTTAACAGGAGAACTATAAAGAACAGATATCCTATTCCGCGGATTGATGAGTTGATAGATGAGCTTCATGGAGCTTGCTACTTCTCAAAGATTGATTTAAGGACAGGTTATCATCAGATTAGAGTTCGAGAGGAGGACATAGAGAAAACCGCATTTAGATGTCACTGTGGACATTTTGATTTCTTGGTTATGCCCTTCGGTTTAACCAATGCTCCAGCCACATTTCAGTCCACTATGAACAGGGTTTTCCATCCTCAATTGAGGAAACATGTGTTGGTGTTCTTCGATGACATCCTAGTCTACAGCAGATCTTGGGAAGAACACACGGTTCACCTGGATGAGGTTTTGAGCATACTTGATAGGGAGTCCTTGTACGCCAAGGAGTCCAAGTGTGCGTTGGGCATGGCTGAGCTTTTGTATTTGGGTCACATTATCAGCAGTGAGGGAGTTAGCATGGATCTAGAGAAGGTTCGAGCTATCATTGATTGGCCTACACCTGAGACATTGACACAGCTCAGGGGATTTGTAGGATTATGTGCCTTCTATCGTCGGTTCGTTAGTGGATTCTCGCGGCATGCTGCGCCACTAGCTGATTTGACTAAGAAAGGTGCATTTGTGTGGACACCATTAGCACAGGCGTGCTTTGAGAAGTTCAAACTTCCTATGATTTCAGCGTCCAAAGGTTACTTCAGCCGACTTCACTCAAACCTCTTTGAGTTACATTGGGGATGCCAGCTGGGGTGAGGGACTTTCAGGCACCATTATGCAGATCGCTTATCCTATATTTCAGAGCAGAAGTCGAGAGGTCCCGAGAGGGAGCCGTGAAAGAATCTGGCGACAAGAGATGTTGGTTATCATGCATGCCATGGCAAAGTTCAGGCAATACTTGACTGGTAGTAAATTCTGTGTTAAAACCGATCATAATAGTCTGAAACACTTCCTTGGACAGCGGGATTTAAATGAAAGACAACAGAAATGGGTCAGCAAACTTCAGTCCTATGATTTTGACATCTCCTATGTCAAGGGTACTCAGAATGTAGTTGCTGATGCATTATCTCGCCGTCCTCACTTGAGCTCCATTACATAGATTTCAGAGGACTGGAGACATATGATTGTAGCTGAGTATGCTAAGAACCCGTGGGCTTCTAGCATAGTGGATGGAACAGTACAGGATGCCAAATACTCACTTGTAGATGATCTTATCATTTACAAAGGGAGGATATTTCTAGTTCCAGGTTCAGAGATGAGGAACCAAGTTTTGAGATCATTTCATGATGCACCTATGGCAGGACATCTCGGGTACTTTAAGACCTATAGGCAGGTACGGGAAAGATTCTCTTGGAAGGGTCTCAAATCCTTTGTTCTCCAGTATGTCAGGGAATGCCTTGTTTGTCAACAGAACAAGCAAGAACACACATACCCTGCAGGATTACTCCAACCGCTTCCTATCCCTGAGAGGAAGTGGGAATGCTTGTCTATGGACTTCATTACGGGCTTGCCGAAGGCTCAAGGGAAAGACAGCATTTTTGTGGTGGTAGATCGATTGACGAAGTATGCTCATTTCTTCTCAATCACTACTACGCACACAGCTACTCAGGTGGCAGATTTGTTCTTTCGTGAGGTATTCAGGTTGCATGGTTTGCCTCGGAGTATAGTCAGTGATAGGGACAACAGGTTTATGAGTAACTTCTGGCAGGAGTTATTCAAGCTTTGCGGGACAGAACTCACTCCGAGTACTAGCTACCACCCCCAGACAGATGGGCAGACTGAGATAGTCAACAAATGGGTGGAGGGATACTTACGGAATTACAGTTCAGGGCAGCAGAAGGCATGGGTGAGATGGTTATACCTTTGTGAGTATTGTTACAATACCACTCATCACATGAGCATTCAGATGACCCCTTACCGAGCCTTATATGGATATGATGCTCCGAGCTTTCTAGACTTGTTACTGAGTGACAGTAGAGTACCTAGTGCTGGTGATCTATTGCAGGAGAACCAGGATATTATGAGAGCACTCAGAGAGAATATACAGAAAGCTCAAAATCAGCAAAAGCAATATGCTGATCATAGGCGAGTGGAGCGATCTTTCGAGATCGATGATTTGGTGTATTTGATGCTCCAGCCTTATAGGCAGTCCACCCTTCGTAAGAAGGGCGCAGAGAAACTTAAGCCACGTTACTATGGACCATTCAGAGTTGTCTGACGGGTCGGTGAAGTGGCTTATGAGTTAGATCTTCCGATGGACAGCAAGGTTCACAATGTGTTCCATGTTTCACGCCTCAAAAAGGCATTGGGACCACATGTGATTCCTTCTGTTGATTTACCACCCCTAGATGATGAGGGGAAGTTGATATTGGTTCCTGAGGCCATTCTGGATTCTAGAGAGCGTCATCTTCGAAGAAGGGTTATCAGGGAATACTTGGTGAAGTGGAAGGATCTACCAGCAGAGGATGCGACTTGGGAGGGTGACAGTGTTTTACAGCATCCAGCTTTGAGTTTGCTTGCGGACAAGCAAATTCGGGGAGGGCGGACTGTGATGTCCCCACTCTAGTCAGTCACCTGATGCAGTGTGTTAGCCCTTTTCTTGGACCCTTGTGGGCTAACTAGATCGGTTAGAGGGTCAGTGGTACCTTCTGGAGAGTTCGGTCATTTTCATTTTCTGAGATCGTGGATAGGCTCATTGCAGGCCTTGGCAGTACAGGAGTTTCTTTGCTTCTGACGACATTGAATTCTGTTGAGAATTGAGGGAGATAGGCTTACTTAAGTGATTTAAGTTAATTTTTAACTTAAAGTCTTTTTATAAAGTCAAATTGACTTTATAATTCTTATTTCACTTAAATTAAGGCTAAAGTGAATATTTTAATGTTATATCTTTTATTCACTTAAAGGAGGCGCCAAAAATCAAAAGGGAGACTATGGAAAGTGACTTAAGTTTATTTCCATAAATTTAAATGAGCTAAAGCCCTAAAATGTATGGCTTTCTTAGGTTTTCACCTCCTTTGCTTTATAAGGGATTTGGGCAATGAGAAACTCATCTTTTTGAATATTTCAACTTTGCCTTGGAGGTTTTTTCCCTTGCTTTCAGCCTGTGATCAGGTTTGCAGTAAATCCACCATTGGAGAACGAAATCTCTTCAGTGTGAGCACTTGTGAAGTTGTGAGAGATCAGCTGAATTAGTGCAGATTGAGAGAGCTTCATTTCAGAAGTTCTGCAGTGCTTCAACAGATTTTTTGTAGTGTTCATCAAAAACAGAGGGTTTATTAGTTGCTGTTCTTCCTTCACCATGGCAGACTTCATGGCTGTTTGGGCACACCTTCAGAGATGGTTTTTGGTGCTTTTTGTTTGAAAGGGCGTGGCACTTGCAAGGAAGGTTTTTTTGGGCTTTTGGAGAAACGTCTTCTTTCTGAGGATCTCTCACGGAACTTTGGCGCTCTACCTATACTCTCTTCTCCGCTCAGCTTCCAAAATAAACTTTGAAGTCTGTAACTCTCTACTCCAGTTTTTGTCAGTTCTTCACCATGCTGGTCGGAGTTCTTATTTAAAAAATCTGGAGGCTTTCGGGTATGTTTGTATGTTTTAAATCCATTGTTGATGATAATAAACACCTTCTACAATTCCAGTTTGATTAAATTTGCTCAAGTTTTCATTTTGTGAGCCTTTATATGATGTCACTCTCTCTCTCTCCTCGCTTCCGGCTAAATTTCTAAAACTAAAAACAGCCAGCTTAATTAAAAAGATAGTGGGGTTTGATAAAGGATTAGCAAGGCTCATCAAAGCACTTCTTTGGTTTCCACATTTTCCCCAAAAGATTTTTGCTGCTATGAAATTCAAAATTATGGTAAATGTTGTTACAGTTGCATGTTAATAAACTGCTGCTGCACTGATATAAATCTGAGTTATTCTATCAATTATTTTCAAAGCTAATTTACCATTTATAGACACTATTATTACTGGTAGCGTTTAGTTTAGTTATTCTTATTTGAATTCATTGGGTAGGGTTCCATAGGAATTTTATTCCAGCTTTTACACAAATTAATGCAAAGTTTAGCTTAAGGCTTGATATTCTAGCTTTAGTTTCACCTGCTGTTTGTTTCAGTTATTCTAATAGAAAGAAAACAGAATATATATGCGATTTTCCTATTCTACTTCTGCTGCATTCCCACAAAATATCATAAAAATTTGCAGGTGTTTATGATCCCGGTTCAGGAACATTACAAATCCTCCACTAATTGACACTTTTTTAATCTTTTGGAAACTAAAAAACTTGTTCTGGCTTCTTCGTGTTCTTTATCAGTCGTTGGCCATCTTAAATCTTCAAACACAAGCGATCCCTATGATGTAACTCTCTTGGGATATATATATATATTCCCACCACTTACACCTCACTGCAACCCTCACCCAAAAAGGCATAAGACCAATATCAAATGAAGCTTGACTTTTCAAGTAAACCAGATAAACATT